>JACXGK010000297.1:75404-127176 GCA_016801125.1 Novumbra hubbsi
GTGTGTGCAGTTTGTCATGTCCAGCGGTGTGTGCAGTTTGTCATGTCCCACAGTGTGTGCAGTTTGTCATGTCCAGCGGAGTGTGCAGTTTGTCATGTCCAGCGGAGTGTGCAATTTGTCATGTCCCACAGTGTGTGCACTTTGTCATGTCCCACGGTGTGTGCCTTTTGGAAGGAATTGAGAATATAATGCACGTACGCACTGGATACAATCGTTGACATAAAGGAGGCACATCCCATGTAAATGAACATGTATCAGTTCCACCAAATTGCCACTGTCAACACACACATCAGTGAGGTTCCCTCAGGAGCATCAATGGCTTCTGGAGAACCTTAGAGCCTTAAAGAAGAGTCCAGCTGTGGAGAAATCTGTAAAGGAGACACAGCTGAAGTGAATGGAATGGAGGCCATGTCAAATGAGCAGACACGCCTCATCTGTCAGTGCTACTTTGCTGAGGTTTGCATCTTCTTGATTTACCCTTTATTCTTTTGTGCCTCAGGGTGGTTCCAACAGTGTGAGCCGCTGCCTCCAGTACAGACATACCTCTGCATGGATTTGTATCTGTCCAAATGTTACCTTTCCCCATCATCTCTTAAATAAATCCCCCTCCTTTAATCTTTTTCTTTGGTCTTCTGTGTTTAATAAACTTTTGAAAAAAAATACTGTGAAACTGTGGGCCTTAGGATTTATTTAAGATTTTGTGTTTTTTCCCCCAAACTCAGCATACATTAAACAAACCTTGTTGGGAGGCTTTGTCACAAGAGCTATAGGTTGCTGTTTAGGGCATCTTTAAGGCAACCCAGGGGCAGGTGGATATAGGATGGCCCTCCAAACAATATCGCACTTGCTTAAGGAAAAACAAAAATATTTTCTTAAAGTCTTGGCTCATGGGTTTGATCTTGCAACATTTTGGATATCTGCTACCCATCAGAGACTGCTGATTGTGTCAAGTGTTCATACAGAATAGATGCTGAAGATTTAATCGTTCATTTGTTCACATTTACAACAAACTTGTAACATGTAGGATTAATGGAGAACCCTTCGCAGTGCTCTGCAAACTGACACATGGCTATGTTCATTAGACACAAAATGGAAAGAAAGTGAGGTGCTACCTGAGACAAGTTGGACTTCTTGTTTCCGTTTCAATACGTTTTGCTACACTGCGCCCTAATGAACACAATGTGGGCACTAATGAGATGCCAGGGGACAAAGCAAGCAGAAACAGTTCTAGCCCCACCGTACCTCCTTAGAAACAACCAATCAGGGAGGACCACCGTGATACCTCTCCACCTCCCACACTCATATCCTCTTCATTATTCCAATCATTAATCCGTTCTACAATCTACTGCACTGTCGGAGAAATTAAACCATTCCATCGCTTTTCTGACGAAGCCAGGAAGACGGTTCATCTGCGGTCACACGGCCCTAGTTTGTGCTCAAAATTGTTGTTGCATCGAGGGCAATTTGTTGAGGTAAGTGCTATTTACTACATTGACCCTTATACCATCAGTTGCACTTTTGGTACGTACCCATTCTGCAGCCTAGTTGCTAACGCGGTGGTATTCCTTTGGTTTAAGTTTTTTAAGTACACTACAATGCTCAGCACACAGTGGTTTCATAAATATTAATTCAATGCATTACTTCATACTTAACTCTAAACCTCAAAGCCAGTTCTGTGCGTTCTTTCATTGCAAACCTCTAATTAGGGACTTATTGACATCTGGAACACCTGGTCGGTGACATTAATGAGGTAGAACAGAAAACCAGAAAGCTCTGGACGTTGTAGGGTGAGTGTTGTAACTACCCCTTGTCTAGGAACATCTTTTGTTACATTGTTCCATCGGATAAGGGTTGGAGATCTGTTTTGCTACAATTAGCTTCTGTAAGTGTGTAGGGATGTAAGACAAAAGAGAGTTGGTCATGCGTCTGTCTGTCACCTAGGGAACAAGTCCAGTGGTGATGGCAGCAGCGGCTCGCAGGCGTCATGGCAACATGCCCCAAAGACGGGCAACTTTATTGCCACGGGGATACCAGCGCCCCGTGGCCAAACAGGTGACAGCAACAGCCCCGGAGAGATGGACCCCTGGGACGCCCAGGACTACCGGCCCAAACCTGGTAACCACAGCAGGGGTTACTCAGACCGACAACATAGCTGGTCATACAGAACACACAGCGTGTGTATGTGTGTGAAAGTCAGGGAAAATAAATAAGCGAGAAAGAGAAGGAAAAAATAAAGGCAAGCTAGAAGTAAGAGGGGAATAGAGATAAGAGATGGAGAAAAGGAAAGAAAACAATGGCCTTTGTTATTATTCATTCTTCGCATGGAATTACAATGTTTAAGTTGACAGGAGGCGGGAGTGCTAGAAGGTTTCTCTTTCTCCAATAATACATCTTTGACTCCCTGTAGCCCGGAAGGCGCAAGCTCAGTGGGATAGAAATGGGGCCAGGTTGGACATTCCTCTGCAAAGCCAAGAAGTCTCCCTATTCCCCTCAGCAGCCAGAAAACCATCCTGCTCTGCCCGACGGTTCTTCCACCGACTACCAGATGGAGCCGGACATACAAAGTCCTTAACAAACACATTAATTACATAAATGAATTGAGTACAATAGTATTCCGGAAGTGCTGGTACAAAACATATCTAAATTTCTCCGCAGGAAGTGTCCATAGTGAGAAGAACAAAGAAGATGATGTAAAATATGGAACCACTGCAGCTACACTTGAAGAAATCCAGAAGGCCAAGTCAGTTTATGAAGTTCATGTTGTGATTACTCTGGAAAAGTCCATTTGAAAGTGACAATCTGCCAATCTGCTAGCAACCAGACCTGCTTGAGACAAATTTAAATAACTACAAAGCAGTGTTACATTGATGCATATTCATGTTTTAAAAAGACCTGGACTAAACCCACTTTACTTTTTCTCAGAATCCACCCAGAGGCACAGAGGATTCTGGGTAGTTCCTGCATAGCCACAGTGCGTCTGGAGCGTCTGAGGATCAGAATGGACCCTGGACAGTCCATTTCTCTGTCAGTGATTCAGACCCATGTGTCTTTAGGGATGTTCTCATGCCAACAAAAATCTGAGCTGCTGACCGAGGACACGGCAGCCTCTCCGCCAAGGATTGTGACCCTGGAGAACCGAGTCCAACAGGTACAAACCACAAAATTACATGGATGTCCACTTGCCACCAAGCCTACTTTACCTTGGGCAGCACCATTACCATTGTTAACTTATTATTTTGAAACAGTCATCGATTTGGGACTGTCAGCAGGAGGGGTTGATTAAATAAAACCACTGTGCAAACCCTGCACCGCTGTGATGTGTGGCCCCAAACCTTTGAATGTCTGTAGCTGACATAACACTCCAGAAGACCATGTTCATTGTTTCAGTTTTTCCAAGACTGATGTTAAACTTGGTAATTAACTTCACTATGGTGAACTAAGTACAGTAGTGCCTTAAACCTTAAAATGTCCTTTAATAAAACAAATGAAATGATTAAATCCTGACTCAGGGCAGGATGTCAATGAAAGCATTGCAGGAATGGATGCTTTTCTAGGTTAAATTATATATAGCTATAGAAAATCAAACTGGGTTAGAGAGATTAAATGCTACAAAAGGTTTTAATGGTTTGCCTCAATACAACAAATATCAACATTTCCCTGTTCTTGGTTAAAGTCATGGGTTTTTTGCTAATTTCCTAAATGTGACTTTGCATTCCTGTTTGTCCTCTCTATATAGACACGGTTCAGGAAGGATATAGAACAGAGTACAAAGAGCAGAGAAGAATCATCTGGGCCAGGCTCAGGGGTAGTGGAGGCGAGGCCAACACAAATACAGGACTGGACTGAACCGCTACAGCTACAGGAGGGACCTGCATCGCCATCACCCCCTATAGAATCAGGCCACGAATCACTGGAACTGGAGTCTAAATCAGATTCCTGTGTTGAAACAAAATATGATTCAGAGCCTGAATTGGATCAAGGTCTGAAATCCGGATCTTATCCAAATTCACTGGAAAAACGATCCGACCTGGAGCAAGAACCAAAGCCAGGACCGAATCTCTCAATGGAGTTCAAACCAAAGTTGGAATCAGACAAAAATGTGAAACTTGATTGTGAACCAATTGGTGAGGAAGATGAGGCTTCCAATGCTGGTCACTGCGTATCTATTCGTGAGTCTAAAAAGCAGCCTGAGGGGGGGGCGGGTCTTGCAGGGATGGACAATGAAGATTTCTGCGCTGTGTGTTTGAATGGGGGCGACCTGCTCTGCTGCGATGGCTGCCCCAAGGTCTACCACCTATCCTGCCACATACCGCCCCTGTTCAGCTTTCCACTGTACGTACTTATATTCAACATGATGTACTGCAGCGTGAATACCCATTGGGTTCTCTTTGCTGAGATGTCAGTTATGTAACCAATAACCATGCTGACAATTGATTCTCAGAAGCCTGTGGATCGGATGCTAACGTCTATGAAATGCAACTCTGACTCGATATTTCTCTGTGCCGCAGGGGTGACTGGGTCTGCACGTTGTGTCGGAGTGACCAAGACCCCGGAGGGGAGTACGACTGTGAGAGCACTCAGTCCAACGCAGAGCCCCACCTGGCCGTCACACCGTACACACTGTCCAGTCTGAACCAGAGAGTGGGTGATGTTCGCGGCGCCTGGATTATACTCATAGACAATGGCCGTTTCAGTAAATCGCATCCACGTTATGCGGCCACCAAGCGTACAGGAACTCGAGTAGATTTAAAGTCCAAAACATTGGACTTTAGCTGTTTGGGATTTGGGACTGTTTAGTTATATGGGTGTAACTAGTCGGATTCACTGGGATTTAATTTGTGTATTTTCCTCTGCAGAGGTGTGAGAAGCTGACTCTTCTGCTGTCCACGCACATTCTCAGCACACCATTCCAGGAGCCTGTCAGCCAACTGGTAATAAGTCATAAAACAATGTTCCTCCATTCATGTCATTTGTAATGAAGTAATGTGCATTCTATCCCTTCATGTTGGCTACCTCTAGCGGCACGATGAAATTAAACCAAATTAATTCAAAATATATGTGATTCAGATTTTGATACAAATACCAATTATAGCTTGTGATTTATCTTGGCATTTCAGACACAAATTCAGCTCAAATAGAATATCGCATGATGAAAGTTTTATAGAGGGGAGATTATGTAATATGAGATTTTAATGTAATATTGTCTCTGTGATTGAACACCAGGCTCGTCATTACTACCAGATTATTAAGAGGCCCATGGACCTGTCAGTCATCAAGCAGAAGCTGGACCACAGGAACACCCTCCACTACTTCACAGCTGAGCAGTTTGTGGACGATGTCCTGCTCATGTTCAGGAACTGTGCAATGTTTAATTATGTATGTCATTTTTTTTGTTTTATGACCAGGCAAGGTGCAAATTAAATAAGCAGACAAATCCAGGTGACATCTGACGTCTTGTCTTCTAGCCGGATTCGGAGGTTGCCAACGCAGGTCGTAACCTGGAGGTCTTTTTCCTGTCCAAGCTGAGGGAAGTATTTTCAGATCAAGACTTCCCTATGCAGACCAAGGATAGAGCGGATAGGACCAGTGTTACCTGGCTGAACAGGAAAAGGAGGGACTACCAAAGGAAGAAGAAAAAGAGTCACTTCCTTGTTGGGAGAAGTAATGACTTCTGAAATTGTGTCATTTTGTGGTAGTATAGTTGTACATTTGAATATTCTTTGTCTGGACATAAATAACAATCATTGAAAGCATGCAAAGAAAAAGTAATTTGGGTTGTAGTCTTACACAAGAAATTGAAAAGAGATTCGAAATAGATGATCATGTGTTGGGAGTGCAACTTTAAGACTATTCTGCAAGACATTAAATAAGTGTGGAGAGTAATAGTGAAATGCCCCTGGTATCACTGAGACTACACAGTATTCCAGTTTATTGTTTCCAGTTTATTGTTTAAGAAAAATAGTATTGACGTTTCTTTAATACAGCCTTAAAAACAAATAATAGCCGTATGATATGGAATCAGCCCTAGTAAAAATATTCCAACAGTATTATATACATAAATATTTACACTAAATGAATGTGCACACAATTTGTATGGGTTAGTGTGTGTATGGGTTGTGTGCCCAGTTGAGTTGTTAATTCCTGCCCCACGGGCCAGTCTCCCGTGCCCTGCCCCACGGGCCAGTTTCCCGTGCCCTGCCCCACGGGCCAGTCTCCCGTGCCCTGCCCCATGGGCCGGTTTCCCGTGCCCTGCCCCACGGGTCAGTCCCCCGTGCCCGGCCCCACTGGCCGCCGCTGCTGCTGCCGCTGCTGCCTCTCCCGGCCGAGCCACCGCCGCCGCTGCCTCCCCCGGCCGAGCCGCCGCCGCTGCCTCCCCCGGCCGAGCCGCCGCCCACCCTTCTTTCTTGGTTGGGTCTTGCAGCCAGGAGTTTGCGCCTTAGGAGGGGGGCTCTGTCATGTCCTGGCTGGGGGCCCCTGGCCATATCTGTGCCTCGGGGCTCACAGTCAGGGCATGACACATAGAGGTGCCTCTAGCCACCTCTATGCCACTGTTGTGGGCTCCTCAGTCAGAGACAGCTGTTGCCAGTTGCCTCTGATTGGGGAGCCTACTTGAGTTAGGTTTTTAGCCGCACCCGATGTGGTTTATTGTTTGTTCATGGCCCTGTTTTGTTTGTTACTTTTGTTTTCACGTACAGTTCGTGTTTGTTTGTTTTTGTCTTGAGCATTAAATTCACCTTTTACTTTAAAATGTCAGTGTTTGGTTCCATCACCCACCAAGACTGTGATAAAACCCTAAGGCATTTTTTTACTAAAATAATATTTCAACTAAAATAAATTTTTTTGTGCCTGCTACTGAAATAATCTTTCCAGTTAAACAGAAATTCCATCTTGTGGTCAAAACTATAGGCTGGACACCAACAGAAATTACCCATCCCCTTTCAGACAAATGCAGGTATGGTTACACAATATGATAAAAGTTCCCAGGTTGTCCAGAAACCGTAATTATTTTGGAAATTCCCAGGAAATCTTAAGTTATGCAATTCATTACTTTTTGGCCACTACTATGCAAAGCAAGACTTGAAAATAAGGCCTTATGGGATACGTTTAAAATGTATAAAATGTGTCTATAAACTCTGTCTGAAACTCTTACTTGAAAGGGCAATGAATACTTTCCAATTATTTTGATATATTTTACAAAATTATTTTAATTTGTATGAGGAAAATGACCCCAAACCCACTGCCATAAATCAAAACATTTTAATTTTTTAGGGCCAAAAAGAAGAAAGTTCTTAACTGGCCAAGGCAAGCACCTAATCTGAATTTGGTTAATTATACCATCTATATGCTTTGGGCAAGACTGAAGACAAAAGGCCCCGAAACAAGCAGGAAGTGAAGATTGCTGCAGCACAGGACTGGCAGAGGATACAAAACATTTGGGGATTGGTATAGGTCACAGACTTCATTGCATGCAGGTATTCAAAATGATTTTACTTAATGTTAATCTGACCAAATACTTCACGTATGCTAAAATAAGTGGACATTGTAGAAAATGTGCTGCAATATTTACATCGTTCATAGGTTCTGGATGAAAATACTTTCAGATTAAAGGTCACATATTGGAATTCTGACACAAAAAAGTGTAGCTGTTTAAATACTTTTTGAGTTCACAGAATAAATCAATACATTAGGCAATACGTAAATACTGTGTTAGACTGCCTTTGATGTGTGTTAATCTACTGTTATCCACATACAATGACAAGGGAAAGAAGACACATGGAAGAAAATAATTCAGTAAAATGGAGTGGACTGTGACAATTTATTCCCATGTACTGAGCAGAAACATAGAGTACTAGAACAACATGTATTTTAACCACATAGATAGGAACAGATGCTGAATAACATCACCCTACCCAAGACTCAAAGTTCTTCAGCACCCATTCCCAAGACCCGAGGCCAAGATTACAAAATCAACTTAGGCCATAACATACAATCAATCATTTTCTAACCATTCAGGTAAATATTTCATAATACAATCACTACAGAAGTATATTCTGCAGTTATTTTAACATTCAACCTCCCTAAATAGTTAACACTGTTTTTGTTTTATGCCAACACAGCAAAATAAAACAAACAATTTTAAGAGGCAGGGTTACAATTCGTGGCATTCTTTTGATGCAGTCAGTGGCTTTTACTTTTCCCCTTCTAGCAGTTTCTTTGATTTTAGCTATTTAATAAATAAATAAATATTTACTACAAACTGGATTGTGTGTTTTTATCCCTTGCCATTTTAACATGAATGTACTAACTGTTACTCACTTAGTATAAGAGCGACTACTAAATTACTTAGACATAAATGTAAAAATGCTTTTAAAACTTCAGAGCTCAAAGAATAAAAACGTCAGGAATTCTATTTTGCTGCAAAGCCAAGAATAATACTTTGGCTGGTTTTACTGTCCAAGGAGAAAATGGCAGAAAAAGAAGGATGGTTGGAAAAAGAGAAAAAAAATAAGTGAGAGTAAAGCAAATGTTTTTGCCCTCATTGTCTATTAAGTGAAACTGCTCATTGAAGGGGCAGTCCACACTGTTTCTCTCAAGACCAAAGATATGTTAACATGCCAATGCTAACAAGCTAACCCCACATACAGCACAGGACTTGACCTTATGCTAAAGTTAGTTGGCTAACCTCAGCAGCTTAGAACTTGGCCTAAGTGTGACCAAAGTGTGCTGGTGTGCTAAAGATAATGGATAACTTCAACAAGACATGACTTGGCCTGAGTGTGACCAGAGCGTGCTAGTGCGCAAAAGATAACGGTTAACATCAACAACCCAGGACTTGACCTGAGTGAGACCAGATCATGCTAGCCTACCAAAGTACATGACCTAAATTAGACCAAAAGAGGAAAGAAAAAGTGCAACATGAACAACTAGCCCTGCTGGGTAGTCATGGTGCTGGGAAATCAGATGAGCAATCCAACAGAGAGTAGAGAGATCTATAGGTCAAATAGATCCACTGTGTGTGATGAGAGTGGGACCTTAAAGCCATATGTCAAGGGGGATGCTAACGAACCTTCTAACTGATTTCAAACCTTAACTGAATCCGAAGTATGTGGCACCATGTCATTTCAGTTTCATACTGTGTACCACAATGTCTGTATTTATTGGTGACACAAGTGTAAAGACCCAGGTGTGACAGTAATTATTAAAGCAATTAAGGTCCTAGGGGGTGTAGCATATGGCCAATAACCACCCAGTTCTAATTAGTAATGTAGTACTGGATACTCGCGAAGAGCCATGTTAGCATTTAACATGCTTGTGTATGTAGAATGGAACAGTATCATGTGAAATCCTGCAATGCAATTGAGACATTAAAAACTTGTGTAGATGGATCCAATGCACACAAAGTCTAAATTGAAAAGGTTCAGCGGTTGACAATTTTTTTCCCACAGTATTGATTCAGAGATTCTGTCTACTGAATTCAGTCCTTGGCCTAGTAACTGCAGTCCTTCTTGCATTATGACAGGGACAACCATGAAGATTAGGTGCCTGTCTTTATCTGTCTTTAATCATGCACCAGATTATCTGAAGAATCTGTGAGTGACAAAAACACCATGTATTTGTCACACTAATCAGTCATTGTAGAAGAAGCTGTGAACAGGACATTTCAGTTCTTAATTGGGTGTGAGCTGTGAAAGAAGGTGAGGGGGACATTTGGTTTTCATCATGGTGCTGGCTGAACATAGATGTCTATACTAGAATCAAGAACTCAGTAGAGAGCATTGGGTTAGGGAATCATATTTGATTGCTAACCACTCAATCCTGTACAGTATTGGTCAATTGAGCTGCCCTCTGCGGGACCCCTGGGCTAATCCGCAAAGAGGATTCGAACACCCTGGTCTATTATTGACCCAGTTAACTGTGAGACTGTGACTTCACCATTGCACATTTCAGGGGCATTTTCACATGAGATAATAATGTTTTCAATTACCATTTTATTGCCTCAAGTCAACTCAATGTAATGGTGAACTGGTAACTGATGGAGGAAATGTGTTGGCTGATAAAGAACACCCCGAACCACCATTTTCAGTAAAACAAATTTCTGTTCAAGAAGTCCTTGATGCTTTACCCATTTTAGACTCTAAGAAATCTATAGGGGCGGATAACTTAAAACCTGCTCTGCTTAAATGTGGGGGTGATAGTAGTGTCTACCAATTTCAAGGCATCCTTGTTTAGCTAAGATTCTTGAGTCATTGATAAATGTGCAGCTACACTGCTTCTTGGCTGAGAAATCGATTTTAAATGTATAAGAATCTGTCTTTAGACCTCGACATAGCACTGTTACAGCATCTACTACATTAGTTGTAAATAATCTTGTAAATGCACTGGATACTAAAATTAATTGTGCTGCATTGTACATTGACTTCTCTAAGGCCTTTGATACGGTTGATCATGATATTTTGTTGAAGACATTTTCATTAATAGGCCTAAGCCCAACCCCATGTTCTTGGTGTCCCTATCTTCGGGACCAAACACAGACTATTAAAGTTGTACTTAATATTAGCAAAACTAAATACATGTTGTTTTTAAAATCCCATCT
Organism: Novumbra hubbsi; assembly: GCA_016801125.1. Lineage (NCBI taxonomy): Eukaryota > Metazoa > Chordata > Actinopteri > Esociformes > Umbridae > Novumbra > Novumbra hubbsi. Next base: position 85,999 of record JACXGK010000297.1, read on the forward strand.
CACCTGGCTTAAATCTTCACTCTTTAGATGGATTTGTAATTGAACGGGTCTCTGCGTACCAATACCTTGTCATTTGGACTGACAGTTTTGTTAGTTTTACAGACGCCCTTTGTAACTGCTGTGTTTGGGTAGATCTGCCCTTTCATATAAAGCACCTCATGTTTCGAAATGTTTCCAATTGGAGTTTCGTTTGGATGCCCTGGTGTCAATGTGTCAGTTTAAAAAAAACGGTTTAATGTTTTTAGTGAGAAATGTATTTCTTTTAATTAATTGAGATGGCTATTGTTTGTATTTTTATTGTTTTAGTCTTGGATAAATATTCCCAGGGCACACGTAAATGAGACCTAGGTCTCAATGTGTCTCCCTGGTTAAATAAAACTTAAATAAAATAATTGCTTCAGTATACAATTGGATGATGTTCGATCATGAGTATCAGTTTCACAACTACTTGCTGAAGTTATACAAAAATCCCCAAGTGTTTTACGCAGCTTTTTAACAATGTGTGCAAGTATATGTGTGTAAGTCGCTTTGGATAAAATCATCCGCTAAACAACTAAAATGTAAAATGTAACCATGCATTGTGAGAATTGATGTGCTATGTATTGTAAGTATGTTTGTGCACGGTAGGGCAGCAAGATGCCTTTTATTTCCACTAAATATCTTGGTAAGTCCTGGTATGAATAAACCATATTTGAGTTTTTCTGGATTGTTGTTGTTGTTATTCTGTCTCGCACTGTTCAAATAAATCTACCATTAAAATGATACTGATAATTTATTCGTCGGTGGGCAAACGCACAAAATCAGCAAGGGATCAAAACATTTTTTCATTTACTGTATAGGTGTTAGTGTTGCTTGTGACTGCATTTAAAAGTTGTAGTCGTAGTACAACCATGCCGTAACTAAAGCACTTATGAGGCCCCACAGCCCATATGTAAAAGGTTATTGATATCTAATAAGGGTTCAGATTAGGTCTGGGGTAAATCCAGGACGGTCCAAACTGGACCAAAACAGAAAATGCTTAACAAGCTTTTTAGGTGGCAACATGGTGTCCAGTATATATGTTCTGAACCGCTCCTCTGGGTTATATTAGTTCACACTATAAAACACATTATTATTAGATTTCACGCCCCCCTTTCATCCCTTTTTATCATATTCCCCTGTATCCACCAGACAGTTCCTAATAGATTTGAAAGCATTCCTTACTGCCAGCCTCTCCAAGCCATTTATTTTGTCCCACACTGCTGTTCCTAGCAGGATGTCAAGTGGGTCAACATGATCAAGGACATGCTCACTCACCTGGCAACCTCATTTAGCTTTACAGACACATGAGCTGCCTGAGGGAGGCGCAAGACTGTGATGCTCAACAGAATCCCTGCTGACAATGCCTCCCTAATCCTGAAAATGTGCACCGGCAATGGGGCTTTCCAGCGACTGCCAGTGGCTAAAACCTTGACTATGGATATTAACTATGTGCTACAAAAGAGAGCCCCAGAACGTTGTGTGAAGCCAAGAACACAGAAAAACATATTGGATGAGTGCCAGTTCAATATAGATAATTGCCAGAGTGGTGAACTTAAGCGGAGATGTAACACTGACCCTTAGCATTTCTAAATGACCTAAGTGTAAATGTGAGCCCCTTCTGGTGTCTGGCTGTTGTCTGCTAGTGGGTGCCTGGAATATGACGCTCCATTCCTCCAGGCCCCCTGCACTGCATTGGTTTTGCCGTCAGGCAGACTAGACTTTGTGTGTCTCTGTATGGGCCTATGAGTGTGCGTGTCTGTGTGTGTACATGTGGGTGGGTTTGAGAGAGAGAGGCAATGTGAATGTTGGTGTATGTGTGGTGTTTTTTTCTGATATTGTCTATAGCCGTCTATAGCCGTGTTTAAGTGGATCAAAATTGGTTCCTATTTCCATTTCAATGTGATTTGTTTCCTAGTTTCCTAACGAAAAAATTATGTGGGTGATTATTTGCTTTTCATTTTCTTTCTTTCTAGTAATGTAATGTAACTACTTCAATAGACCTGTCAAAAAAACTTTGGTTACGGCAGAATTTGACTGAACAGTGCACATGTAACAATGACAAATTACTTACTGTCAGGGATTTAACTGAAGATCTCAACACTTACATTATAAAAAGGTTAATTAGTTCTGCTTTGTTTTGAGAGTCCCAATTGCCAAACTGCAGGCATTCTATACACAGTAATACATTGAACAAATATTGATCAAACATTCTGCTAATAAGCTTGATAAGGTTAGGTTTAGATTAAGGCTTAGTGTAAGGGTTAAGTAAAAGTTAGGTTTTGTAATTAGTTGGTTAAAATGTTACTGAGTGTCAGTAGACAATGTGTAGAGGATCTACACAAACCTCTGGGTCTATCAAAATAAAGTGTTACCTGATCAAGTAATGATTTCATACATTTGCTATGTGTGTAGATGTTTAAAATTCCCTAAAAGCAACCCTTAAATTAGTGATTGTATGTCTGATCTTGCAAACAATATGAGCTATGTATAGATAACACATAGATAACACTATGAAGCACAATTTTTGTTCCTGGGTAGTAAGTGAAAGTGATATTTTGAAATGTACCCACAGTGGAGGAAAAAATAATTTGATCCCCTGCTGATTTTGCATGTTTGACCACTGACAAAGAAATGATCAGTCTATAATTTCAATGTTAGGTTTATTTGAACAGTGAAAGATGGAATAGCAATAGGTTTCCTCCTGACGGAGGAACACTAAACATCAGGATTTCAAATAAGTTTTACATTGATTTGTATTTTACTCAGTGAAATAAGTATTTGATCTCCTATCAATCAGCAAGATTGCTGGCTCCCAGGTATCTTTTATACTGGTTACAAGCTGAGATTAGGAGCACTCTCTTGAAGGGAGTGCTCCTAATATCAGCTTTTTACTTGTATGAAAAACACCTGTCCACAAAAGCAATCAGATTCCAAACTTTCCACTATGGCCAAGATCAAAGAGCTGTCAAAGGATGTCAGGGACAAGATTGTTGACCTACAAAAAACTGGAATGGGCTACAAAACCATCGCCAAGCAGCTTGGTGAGAAGTTTACAACAGTTGGTGCGATTGTTCGCAAATGAAAGAAACACAAAATTACTGTCAATCTCCCTCGGTCTGGGGCTCCATGCCCGATCTCACCTTGTGGAGTTTCAATGATCATGAGAACGTTGAGGAATCAGCCCAGAACTACACGGGAGGATCTTGTCAATGATCTCAAGGCAGCTGGGACCGTAGTCACCAAGAAAACTATTGGTAACACACTACGCCATGAAGGACTGAAATGCAACGCCCGCAAGGTCCCCCTGCCCAAGAAAGCACATGTACAGGCCCAATTGAAGTTTGCCATTGAACATCTAAATTATTCAGAGGAGAACTGGGTGAAAGGGTTGTGGTCAGATGAGACCAAAATCAAGCTCTTTGGCATCAACTCAACTCACCATGTTTGGAGGAGGAATGCTGCCTATGACCCAAAGAACACCATCCCCACCGTCAAACATGGAGGTGGAAACATTATGCATTGGTGGTGTTTTTCTGATTAGGTAACAGGACAACTTCACTGCATCAATGGGACAATGGATGGGGCCATGTACCATCAAAGCTTGGATGAGAACTTTCTTTCCTTAGCCAGGGCATTGAAAATGGGTCGTTGATGGGTATTGAGCATGACAATGACCCAAAACACACAGCTAAGGCAATAAAAAGGTGGCTCATGAAGAAGCACATTAAGGTCCTGCAGTGGCCTAGCCCGTATCCAGACCTTAATCCCATAGAAAATCTGTGGAGGGACCTGAAGGTTTTGAGTTGCCAAATGTCAGCCTCGAAACCTTAATGACTTGGAGAGGATCTGCAAAGAGGAGTGGGACAAAATCCCTCCTGAGATGTGTGCAAACCTGGTGGCCAACTACAAGAAACGTCTGACCTCTGTGATTGCCAACAAGGGTTTTGCCACCAAGTAGTAGATAATGTTTTGCAAAGGGGTCAAATACTTATTTCACTGAGTAAAATGCAAAACAATTTATAACTTATTTGAAATGAGTTTTTTCTGGATCTGTTTGTTGTTCTTCTGTCTCTTACTGCCCAAATAGACCTACCATAAAAATGATACTGATCATTTCTTTATCAGTGGACAAACGTACAAAATCAGCAGGGAATCAACATTTATTTACAATGAGAAAACGTGCAGATTTGAGTCAATTCGTTTACATAAAATGAGAAGTCATAAATAAACTACATATGACTCAAAATGAATGTCACGGGTGTGGGTGTGAGTAGAACCATTCGCAGACATCTTGAATACTGATCAGGGATTTATTTACAAATAACAGAAAACGAACTTTACACAAGATAAATAAAAGGCGCAGAAACAAGCAGCTAAAAAAACAAAACATGACACTGATACTCATAAATTATGTAGCGTATCCACAACGAACCAAACCAAGTGACAGAACAAAGTAACCTATATACACACACAAATCAACAAGTGACAACAGGGGCGCGTAATAAGCTACATGTCAAAAGTGTGCATCAAAGTAAAAGTGCTCCCCAGAATACCACCACCTATTTGCACCGTGCTACCCTATTGTTACAACGAACATGTATTTATAATAAAGCAAATAACTGTTGCTATTTAATCATTGTCTGTGTGCGTGGGTGCTGGCATGAAAGCCTCATTTGCTACATCCATGTGTATGATCATGAATGGACTGGAGCACTTCAACCAGAACCCAGTAAAACTGAGCATTAATTGATACTGGCGGCTGTGGCCCCATAATTCAAACTGTCGTGTGTGGGGAGGCTAGAAGGGAGAACAAGCAGAAATAACCAATTCCGTTTCCCGAATATGCTCATATCCCCAAGCTAAACCCACCCAGGCCAAACCTTTCATGTGTGGGATTAAATTAAATTCCTCAGGCTTTTGGCACCCTCATCAAGTTTGTATCCTAAATCATCCATCAGTGTGCAACGTGGTTTACAACGGCCCATACAGCCCCTTAGTGAACATTCTATACTATCAACAGGGAGCCATTTAGGACCCAACCGCTAGGATCATATGAATGTCATTATTCCTCTGCCACCTCACCAGACAGTGTGTAATGAACCTGTGCTTCGTTTTTCTTCTTTGTTCATTGGTTTCCCTACAGCCGTCCTCGTGCGGTTCCTGACCAAGCGATCGGGGAGTACATCTCCAACACCATTAAACGTTTACTGGATATGGTATTGTGCATTAAATGTATGTAAGTACACAATTGTTTGGGATCCATTTTGTCTCTTTACAGCATGTGGCCCAAACATTTCAGAATGCATCTTCAATGTACATAATGCAGTTTACTCACAGGTTTGTTTAGGGTTCTTTCCAGATTCCCTGTATCGTAAAAGGATATTAAAAAGGATATTCATCGATGGTAGACAACTAAATCTGGAGGTGTTTGACCCATGCTCTGAGGTACGACGGCAGTCCACACATCACCAGTCTGACATAGCATTGGGGCAACATGGTTGTAACATCATTGCAATATTGTACTTTATCAGTGGTAAAGTAACTACGTGTTGTCAGGTAACGTTAGAATAGATCTTTCAAAAATAGCTGCTGTCATAACATTAGGGTTATGTTGTGTTGCAAGCCCATTACCTAGTATTTTATTTAATTGGTCAAAGGAATGTGATTACATTCCTTTTAATGTAATCACATTTTAAGCAATGTTTACATCTAGTAAAACTGTTCACAGCATGAGGTAAATATGAAAGCAAATTAATCAACAGACACCATTCATCACTATCAGACGGACATGTAGAGACAGAATACATTTTTTTGTACTCTGCAAGAACACTATAATTATATTCCTTATTTTAAGATCAGAAAATCTGTCTTCCAGAAGAACTGGAACTATAGCAGATTTATGGCATTAAATAACCAGCTAATGCACCTTGATTTTCCAAATGAAATACCTCTGTCTCTCTCTATCATTGTCCAGTGAGTCTGAGGTGCCAGTCTGTCCGGTAGGCAACAAGCAAGACCTGTGCCATGCCAGGCAGGTATGTGAGAAAGAGGGCCGCTCACTCGTGCTGGAAAATAGCTGCCTCTTCCAGGAGGTTTCGGCAGCCGAGAGCTACCAAGAGATTGCCAGCCTCTTCACTCATATATTCCGAGACATGATGGAGCACCTCAGATGCAGAGCAGACCGTCAACGCCACAGTGGAGCCACTGTGGCGTCAACGCCACAGTGGCTCCAAGTCCATGGCCAAACCCATCAAAAACGTATTTGGCAAAAGGAGGAAGTCTGTCTGATATCCCCCGTTGGATAGGTCCACCTAGGTCTACAGCTGGATTGTCTGTGTGATATCCCCAGTTAAACCATCAGAGATTGACAATGAGAATTGGAAGGGTCCACCTAGGTCTACAACTGGATTGTCTGTGAGATATCAACAGTTAAACCATCCAAGATTGAGTATGAGAATGGGATGAGTCCGTCTAGGACTACAGCTGGATTGAATAGTAATTACAATGATGGTGAACTAGATTCAACATAATCTGAACTTTGATATTTAAATGTGTAAATATTCTTTAATAACATTTATTACAAAAGGAATGCTTCTGTTAAAATGCCTTTTGTCAGTATTTGGACAAAGACACTATCTCTTATTTTGCCATTCTACTAGAAGTGCTGGTTTTGTGAACAGAGATTAAGCCTAGTCCTGCACAAAAAAGTTTAATAATTTAGTCTAGGACTAGACTTAATTGTTTTTTTGCCAAAACTGCCAAATATGGGTTTTAAATCAATAAATGAGGTTTTAATGTATTATTTATTAGAGTATATTTCTGTATATGTTGTTTTCAATATATAGAAATGACAAGATTTTGCATACATTATCCCCTTGTTTCGGCTCATCAAAAAATCTGGGGGAAATGGCTTGACAGTGGTTTCTGGTTAGTCGGGTATGTTCCATCGCATCAGAGTTGTCAACTCTTGATTATTAGACTTGTCTTTGGCTTCTTTCGCTTTTAAAATGATGACCATGGCAGTGACAATAAAGAAGTCTTGAAGAGGCAGAAACATTTTAGAAAACATATTAAAATATAGTCAAAACCATAGTTATGGTTTGGAACATCATTAAAAGGAAGGAAAGCATCAATGAGCTCAGGAATCACAAACAGGTCGCTAAAGGAAGACCTCTAGGATCAAGGATCACCGAAAAAACGCTCAGATCAGGATCACTCTTCTAGATTTAGTATAGGAGCTACACTGAAAGTTGCAATTTGTTAGTTTTAGTTTTAAAAACATGATGGCCATGTTACAGCACTTAAAATAAACTTTTGTTGTTTTCTGGACTGATAAAACCAAGGGGAAAAGGAGAGGAATAGCATATGTGGCACATAACATCCACTTCATAGGATGGGTTTACAGGAAAGTTAAAATCATTGTGCTGTTGCAGATACAATAATCGTTCATATCCTAGAGCATAGGTTCAACCAGGTTCAAACAATTTCCACAGATTCTACCAGGTTCAAACCATCTCCACAGGTTCAACCAGTTTCAAACCATTTCCTCAGGTTCTACCAGGTTCAAACCATTTCCACAGGTTCAAACCATCTCCACAGGTTGAACCTGGTTCAAATCATTTTCACAGAAAGCAGAGCGTTTGCAGGTTTTCTCTCGTTGTTGTTGATTGATAAAGTAGGTCTAATTAGTTATGATCTCCCCTCGCATGTTTGTATAGGTGTCAGTTGGGTCCATATTTCAAGGAAAAAACTAAATCCATCATAGAGTTGTCTCTCCATTGAATTGTTTTGATATCTGTTACATAGACCATGTGTGCAATGCAACAACAGTATACGCAGGTAGCGATTCAGCTTTCCTGCAACTTCCATATATAATAACAGCTTTATAATAACTTTGTGTGTGGTCCAGCCATGTAGATTCCAGAAGGGAATAGTCCTTTAGCTGACTATTAATGGCACAAACCACAGCCACCTACACTTTAATATTTGAAGTGACACATCAGTACAATCATTCTAATGGTGCTGTTCAGTGGCTCTGAGAACAGATGGACCATGATTGACTCTGTAGGCTATATATTCAGGACATTAGTATTGATTTCTGCCAAACTAAAGACTATATACTTTGCTGTCCTTTGAAAAACCATTTTGACTCATTAGACCTGGTTGTGAATAGTATTTGAAATCTTTAATATGCTAACTGTTTGCTTGTGTGTGTCTAGGGCAGGTCTTTGCGTAATTTGAATGTAGCTTACCGTCCATCAGTGTATCTTATTAGCGCTGTTGTAACGGAATTCTAGTTAACAATGCACAACAACGTATCAGCTGCAGCCTCAGCCTCTAGCGCAAATGTACCATTGTAGCACAGGTTCAAACCCAGCCTACTGCTATATCAGCACACTCTTCTGCCTTTCCTGGTCTTCTCTTTCAATAAAACATAAAATGCCCCAACATCTATATTTGTGCTATATACCCTTAAAAACAGATGCACTATTGAGTGCATTCTTTCTGGCTGCATCGTTGGCAGGTGCATTGATCGAGGAGAAGACACAAAGGCTTTGAAAAAGCAGTCACACTAGTCTGCTACCTTCCATGCATTCTACATGGCACCTTAACAAGTATTTGCACACACACAAACACACACACACATTCACCCAAAACACCCACACTTTGTGCAACACATTCGTGTCTAGTTCAAATTACAGTAATGAGAGAAGTGCCCTCAGGGTAATTGGTGTCCTTGAAAAAGCTAATACAAAAAAAACACGCACTCAGTCACAGGCAATGTGTGTATTGAATTATTGATTCAAAGAGGGGGAGGGGTCACTAATAAGATCGGAGCATAATTACTTTATATAATTAGCACACGCGAGGAGAGCCAAACACATTTTACAAAGCCCTGGCATTACTAGAGGCTGAAACCCGAGTGTGACCGTCTTTTGAAGCGCCTGATCCTTGGTTCCAAGTGGTATGGCAATCTCAGAGCTATTAAATTGGAACCTACCATTTTGGTTGAGGGACCAGGAGGCACACTGATCCGCTGACATACTAAGACTGTATTTTTCACATGGCATTAGTACTTTCTAACCTGCCAACGAACGGGTTGGAGATTTATATAACCATGGTTGGACATATTTGATATTACTGTAAGCGTTCAATAACTACAAGTGGAGCTGGAAGGCTTTGATTGTCACCTTCAAGATAATCGAAATCATTTTTCGTAGACTACGTCCGAGCGTTAAGGGGAACCTTGGAGAGGTTTTCGAAGCAGTGCGAATATTTTTCTGAACGGATGCTATGAACGATGGTGTTTGACAAGGAGGAAAGTAAGTGTCAGATTTTATGTTAACGTTAGCTTGTTAGGCCGCCTTGAACTCGCTATGATTTATACACTTCTTTAGACATGCCTGCCGGTGAGATGTGAATGAATGATTATGTAAAAGGATTTCGGCAGCAAGAGCAAATATGCCACATCAATAATAAGACTAAATGAAATGGATAGGGTTAGGTATAAGGTTAGGGATAGCCAAAACTTCTTCAACGACTAAATTAATATATCCGTAAAAATAGAAGATAAAAGTATGCTTAATTAATTCCTGTATAGATGATTCAGCTACAACAATCTGCCTATTTCAAATATGTCCCATTAATAAACGGTTCAAATGCATTGTCCATAGATAACCACACGGACTCAACCTCGTAAGCTAAGAGATAACGAATGAAACGAACGAAGTTACAAACTATAGCACAATGTAACTGGAATTACTTCACATGAACATGTCACTAGAGTTGGGGATAGCTGCACAAGATGTGTTGTATATTGAAATACCACTGAATCCAGTGTATGTCTGCCTGCAGGCGTTTCCCTTGTGCCTCTCCAGTCCAAGGGGAAACCGAGGGTCTGCGCCGGGTGCAACAGGAGGATCAGGGAGCGCTTCATGCTCCAGGCTCTGGACAGGTACTGGCACGAGGGCTGTCTGAAGTGTGCCTGCTGTGACTGTCGCCTGGGTGAGCTGGGCTCCACCCTCTTTACCAGAGCAAACCTCATCCTCTGTCGCAGGGACTACTTGAGGTAAGGGCTTTCAAACCAGGTTCTGTTCATTAGGGCATCACCTGGATGAAAACAAGACTGAAACAGGGAGTGGCTGTGGGAACTTGTTCAATATGAAACACAAATCTTCCCTTTTAGTTGCAAGATTTTTTGAAACTCCATCTCAGTTAGATCAAGGATTGCATGCTCACTCTTATGTCCTCCGGTAGTTTTTGCTCAGTGATCACTTTCTTACTGCAATTGAGGAGAGGAGCTCCCATTTCCACCTATAAGAAATTGTCTCCAACGGGGACCACTTATGCATTTAAAGGAAGCAGATATTTCACATAGAGGAAAGGCTTTGTATTTCCAATTGAGCTATGCTTCACTTTCCTGGTACTACAAAATGAGCTACGTTATTATGGCCCTAGGGAGGCAAAATGAAACCTGTGTCATGTTTTGTTTTGATGTGATAGATCTGGAAGTTTAACAATGTATTTTACAGCAGTAGATAGAAATGAACACAAACACAATATTCCGGGCTTGCTGCTAAAAAAATATTTTCATTCAAGTCACTCAACTAACTGCCTAAGCCTCATGTGCAACATCCAGCTGGGTTTGGTTGAATTGAAGTTTCTCATTAGTAGCCGTGCTTTTAGAGGGGAAAACTCATTAGACAGTTAAATTGGCTAAATTGTCTCCTTTTTTCAAGACCTCACAACTGTCAAGCAGAAAGCTTTTGAAAGCCGGGATTAAAACCATGTGATTTATTTTAATTGGACCATTAGTGGAGAATTAGTATTCAGGCCTGTACCAGTCGGTTGTAAGAAGAAACACCAGGTGCATACCAAGATCCCATTAGCATGTTGCCTTTGTTAGGCTTAATTAGGGCTGTTTGCTTTTATTCTATAATTTACGACTTTTTATACATTCCGACACAGCTCTGTGTGGATCCAAGTTGGACTTCCAACTCCAACCCATTGATACACTTCTTCTCAAGGCTAACTTCAAATTAGTTTGACATCACTTTACATTTTATAGGTTTTTAACTACGATGTAAAATTATTATTTATTCTATCACCACTTAAGCACCATGTAAAAACCCTTTAAAGTAACTGACTGGGTCTCCAAATTCGATGAAATATGATCAGTAATCACAATTTCACTGAAAACGGCTCACGGTATTTTGAAGTTTGATTTTCAAGTTTAGCTGCCATATTAGTTCATTTGGAATCTCTGTACTCAAAAATATCTCAGTAAATTAAATAATACTTTTTCTCTCACACTACTTTTTGTTCGGACACTGTATTTAAGAAATGAACCCTGGAGATGCTTTGTCCTGTAGGACCCGCCCCCCACCCAACGTTGTTTTTCTACGGCACTTCCAAATGAACACAATCCACACAATGGCTTCGCTGTATTTCTCTTCACCTCTCTATCTCTACCTCCAGGCTCTTTGGGATGACTGGGAACTGCGCGGCCTGCAGTAAGGTAATTCCGGCCTTTGAGATGGTGATGAGAGCCAGGGACAATGTGTACCACTTGGACTGCTTTGCCTGCCAGCTCTGCAGCCAGAGGTGAGATGAGGGCAGCCATGTTTATTAAGGCACGCAAAAAAATAAAAAATTGTGTATTTTCAAATCTAAGTAAAATTAGATACTATTATTTTTAATACATCCTAGTTTACTCCACATCTACTGTATCTATTAATTGTGCAGTCAGCTTGAAAATTATGGATATGAATATAAGTTAAAGAACACTGGTTATGAGCTATATGATTCTAACAACTATGGGAAAACAATATTTGTTTATATATGTGAAGCACAGAGAAAATGACCCCCCCAGATTCCAATAGGATAGCATTACAATCAAACTAAATTAAAACATTCTGCTTTTAACTACATCTGTCTTAAACAATTATGTTGTGGTTTTCCATTAAATACTGAGGTATTCAAATTATTTAACAGTTTGCGTCATATATAATAATGATTTATTCAACTTCTATAGCACTTTTAACTATAGAAAATGATCATAAAGCCCTTGAAAAAGCAAAATGAAAGAAAAAGACAATGATAGAGTTGGTCTTAATTAGATCTTTCTGACAGAGCGGAAGGTTTTCAGTAATTAGAATGACCATCAAGAGGAACATAGTTTTCAACAATGGAGATGAGCAGGTCCCCTGGAGACTGGCAGACAGCACAGCTCACCCACCTCTTGGTCTCACCAGCACCTTGCCATCTCTGCCATATAACTATGACTTCTCCAAAGCTGCTGACAGACTTTCCACTCACACCCTGTCCTCCTAGATGTTAGGCCGTTTTCTAAAAAATTCCAAGTCGTGCAATTCATTCCCTTCATTCTTTCAAAACTATAAAGAAATTCTCCTGACTAGATCTGAATGTGCATTTCATTCCTTTCTAGATCTCTAGATAACAGTGCAGATTTTCATTACTAATATTCAAAAGAAAACAATCAACTAGCTCCAATGAGTTAATTGCAGAAAATTACTGTTAAATTACTGATCAGCATTTGATTAGCAACTCAAAAACAAAAAGTTATTTCAGAAAAATTCACATATAAAATACATAAATCAATAAAAAGCGATTAAAATAGCAGAGCAATCAGCCTTGGCTCCATTCTGCTGGGTCTTTGGCATTAACAATTGATTTTATTTCACTGTTAGTTAACTAGGTATTTCATTTGACTCATTTTGCATCTGAAAAATTTAACTATAATCCAGGGTTAGGTTTTCAGAAGCCTGAAACTTCTAAACTTCTAGCTTTGAACCTGGCTTTGGGCTTTTTACATCTATATTAATCCTGACACATTTTCCAGTTCCTGTCAATTACATTTATACCCATAAAAATATGCTACCATTACAATATTTGTAGTTTGTTTTTCAAATTGGCCAAAAGTTGCTTTTACAAACGTTTTATTGGTCTTAAATGAAGACATCTATAAAAACTAAGTTTGTCTATCTGCAGATTTTACATTGGTGACAAGTTCTTCCTGAAGAACAACAAGATTCTGTGCCAGCAGGACTACGAGGGAGATCATCTGAACTCATTAAACCCCACTGCCATCGACTGATTAGACACTAGTCATCCCCACTGGTATCCAGCAGACCGTTTTCTGATTACATTTACAAGAACCAAATGGAAGCAAACTGACCAAAATAGGGAGGAACCTACCTGAACTTATAAACAGCCAATAAGAAATTATTGTTTTTTGTTGCAAAAAGGTTTTGCCATGGTGTAAGCTAATGTCTACACCGCAACAACTGTGTGATGGACTACAACAATGCAACATGCCCCCACTTCCTGATTTGCAGTGACTGTGGTGAAGCAAGGCTACGTTGCTACCCTCGATTATACAGATTCTCACTACAGGTGCTGTTCCCTTGCTCAGGCGTTGCAGACACATGTAATCAGATGAGATTAATATTATATATTATAGCACAGTTGATAACGTGGGAAGCGACCCTTATTTTATAAAACATCTAAGCTGGGGAATATTTGCCTTCGGTTGACTGTGAAATGTGGATAGAACACCAATGAGCGTTAGAGTATGCAGAAAAAAAATAGAAGTGAAAAAAGGTCTAAGCAATATGTTTTTAATGCTTTGGACCAAACCATTGCTGAATAGCAAATGAATCTCTGCACTTGATGGAGCCATGTAACATATACTTCTTTTAAAAAGTTGATGATCATTCTGCTGTAATTCACCACGGGCAGGTCCACTGGTATAGTTGGAATTCACATTATTACATTATGTGATATAAGTTTGTTCAGCTTTTGTCTTGAATAAACAAACTGGAAAATGTTATTTTAGCATTTATCCTGTATTCTCCACACCTATTACCTAATGCTGCTACTATATACATGGACTGACAAAATGTTTTAAACAATGATCTGTGTTTGAATAAACTAACACTGCTACAGACCCACTGATTAATAATACAAGACCATTCAATTAGGGGGGAAGAAAGCCACATAAAGCATTGCCCTTTTAACATGAATGATCTAAATCTACCACTTTTTCCTGACTTCCCCGGCACAAAAGTTCCAGTAAAGCTTGACTTTGCTCAAGATGGCTTGGATCGTGGTGTGAAAAGGGATGTCCTTTTCCCTAAGTTGCATGGATGGGAGTTTTTCATATCAACTACATGCTATAATTAAAGCATCATGATGAATGTTATGAGGAAATGTAGCTGGGCTAGTCTACAGACTATACATTTAATAACACTATACACAAGGAGGTACCTGCCACCCATTCAGATTGCACAGGTAATCCAGCTCCTCCAGGATGACACATCCATCCGTGCAGTTGCAAGAAGGTTTGCTGTGTCTGATTGATTTCACATTTATGTTTTAGTCATTTAGCAGACACTCTTATCTGGAGTGATTTACAATACGTACATTCCTCTTAAGGTGTCTTGGAAAACCAACTGACAATCATAATAATTATGCTTTCCTTTATTGAACCATTAGTTGTCAAAGTCAGTGCAAAAGAAATCAAAGTTAAGTGTGTAGGCAGTTCCTGAATGACAAAGGCATTTGTCAGACTTTACACTGGTGCTGTAGGCCTTGTTCATCCGGTTCATCCTGGTGCAGGACAATGCCGTCCTCATGTGGCCAGAGTGTGTAGTAAGGTCCTGGATGATGAGGGCATTGGTGCCATTGACTGGCCCTTAAGTTCCCTATACCTGAATCCAATTAAGAACCTCTGGGATGTTATGCCTTGGTGCATCCAATGCCGCCAAGTAGCACCACAGGCTGTCCAGGAACTTATTGATGCCCAGAGCCTGAGTGTTGACCGTTGTTACATCATTTTGCTCTAAACGAATTACACAATTTGCAGTAAAGATTTTAAACTTAAATATATTTTGTTCATCAACATGTTGCCAGTCAGTGGCATGAATGCCTGTGTCAGTCCTAAGGTTTTAAAAACATAAAGGTATATACAATGAAATAATTATTATTACAGTATTTGGGGGATTGATGTCAATCAATTAATGTATTTATAAAGCACTTTTTACGTAAGTAAAAAGTGCTGTTACAAAACACCCAGCGTGAAACCCCCATGAGCACGCAACAACAGGGTTGAAGTACGATGACTAAGAAAAACTCCTTATGGGGGCCGGATTTTAAGAAGAAACCTAGAGATGAACTAATACAATAAAATAATAATTAATACATTCACATAGGCTGTGACCAGAGGCTGTGTCCAGAGTCTATAAAGCCTAATCTAGGTCATTCGAGGTACAATAAGATGTCCCAGAGATCTGAGATTTGTCCTCAGGATTTGAAGCCATATGGAGTAGATGAAGCAGAGTGCAAGGGGGCTAGCAAATTGAGATGGGGTCGCTGATGTAGCGAGGTATGAGTGTGGCTTAATTATAAAATATTGATGTTGTCACTGAAGAGGGGGGAAATATTGCATGATCCTGTTGTATTATATTCATTCATTTCATTCAACCAACTTGGTTTATTACCACCAGGCTGAAAGAATACAATTGAAGAAGACAAATACAAGTAACATTAACAAATATATGGAAATATTAATTATTCTCCCAGGGAAATAAACAATCAATAAATTACACTATAAACAGATAGAGTTCATGCTTAACAGGTACGTTTAACAGGTACGTTAAGGAGTGAGACAATCATTAAATTGTCTAATTTAAGTCTTTGCCAAAAACAACTACAAACATTTCCCCCAAATACTTAAAGATAATACATAATGTCACAAAGAGCACAAGGGATCATAATTGTACCTGATGTGCAGTCAAGGTGAGTATTATAAACAACGTTGTGGCTATAGATACTACTATCACGATTTCTAGTTGTTCAAGTTAATCAAAGTTCTCTGGCACCATCTTCTGGATAGGTACTTCCACAGCAATATTTGCTTTTACACTTCCGTTTGCAGCTAACTAGGAAGTGTTAGGAAATGATGGATGCTGAGATAGACGCAGCATCCACCTGACCCTTTTCAGTACTGGCTTGTTTTTATAATTCGGTAGCTTTCTGGACTTATCCCTGCAAAAGCAATCTTGCTGATTTAACAATGTCGATGTCAACATTTCAAAAGGTTACGCTTGTGTCTTGTCTCCTGCTCTGCATAGCTCTTCTGCTTCCGAAAATGCTGCTAGGTGGAGGTAAAAAGGGTTCACAGAACGATGGTAAGGATTACGCACTAAAATGCTTCATTATTGTAGTTAATTAAGTTTCGTGTGTAGGATTAGCTTTCGTTGAATGGCTTGTTATATTTTATGTTTTTACTGTACAACGAATTTTGCCGGATTGTCTTTTAAATACCTCGCTACATCCCTATAGAGGGCGCTATCGCCACCCGGTATTATTTTGAGGTATAATCAAATTAACTGCCTAATCCTGCCTTTATAGGCCTAGATCAAAACCAAAACATTTAGCATAACATTTCCGGAAAGATTCTGCTGAATACTCATGAAACCCATAATTCTTACACAGTGAGGGATGTTTGAAATTTATTGTAGGGGGTGGCTGGTTAAAGTCATAAAAATAATTTCAGAAAAAGTATGTACCTCATCCCCCAAATATAATACACATGGCCCTCCCCTTGTAAAGAAGTGTACATAATTACCCTTATTAATTGTATCTACAAAATAATGGCTGTAGGAAAACGCTCTGTTTATAAATGTGAATATCAGCATAGTTTAATGACTCAGTCGAAAGCACTTAGACCACTTAATCTCCTAAACTCTTCAGATTATTTATAAATGTTTATGCTTCTAAACATTTTAACACTTGTAAGCAAAGGTTCAATCCTAGCTATAGCAAACTATGCTAGTTGTTGCATCTTGAATCACCATCACTGAATTGTCAAACAGATTCTCTCATTTTGGAGTTAGTCATTTCTGGTTAGTTTATTTGTTTACAATGAAATACAAATAATGCATTTAATCTAGAAAACTGTTAATATTCAAAAATCTTGGCTTTTTTTGGCATCCACAAACAGTATATATTTCTTTGGTTTATAATATGGCCTGGAAAATACTATTTGCTCTTACTATAAATTATGTTCCAATTTTCACCGTACATAATATTATTGAGAAGTTGTAAGGGCCACGCCAATGTATCCTATCCAACCTCCCTGAATGTGGCCGCAAGAGAAAAGGTAATGGAAGATTGCATCGAAGGATTGTTTAAATGGTGAAGAATGCACCAAGATCAACTGCCACACAGATTAAAGCAGACATTCATTCAAGGGTTATGACAGTTTTATCTTGCAGCATTTGTCCTATACTGGTCTATGTTGTCAGGCACAATATAAACACATTTTATTATCTAGTTTAATAAGGAATTATTCATTTTTTTATCAAACACAAAGTCCCTGATGAATAAGGAATTGTGTTGAACAAATGCTTTGGGAACTTGTGATTTTTTTTGAGACGATGCAAATGTAAAATACTTTTGTCTCGACTAAACCTCCATTGCCTTTCAGGTCCAGGACGCTTTCCTCCCATGTTGCACCGGCAAATGGCTCCGGACAGTAAGGGTCAGAGGACTGCTGGCTCCCCCAGGGCCCACAACACAGAGGCCATCGCCAGGGCTAAGGGTGGGGGCGGCACAGGGGTAGGAATTGGGGGCAAGTCTAACCTGGCGGGGCAGATCATCCCCATCTACGGCTTTGGGATCCTCCTTTACATCCTCTACATCCTGTTTAAGGTACGGCGGTGTGCGGTTTACCGCACACTTGGAATTAACTTACTTTGCATACGGATCAAATCATACTAATACTTATCCAACGCATCACATAAATCATCCCACCCCGGTTTATCCACTATTGGCTTCAAAGATTAACCTAATACTATGTCTGGCAAATCGATTCTTAGCATGTTGCGTGCACTGTCTAGTGCACATGTTTGATGACTAGCTGATTGGAAATACCAGACTTGCCTGTGAGCACAATCCATATTATTTCCCTCTGTGCAGCAGGTGTACCTTCTACATCACAAACATGAACAGAGTTTGAATATTATTTGGATCAATTTTGTTTTAATGGCAGCAGCAGGCTGCCATTAAAAATGAAGGGAACCCTGAAATCACACATTGGGTCACACAAGCAGTTCCAAATTGCCTGAATTTCATCAAAGCAACTTATAATGTGACTCGGTAGTGTGCATGGCCCCCATGTGCCTGTATGCACTCCCGACAATGTCTGGGCATGCTCCTGATGAGACGGCGGACGGTGTCCAAGGGATCTCCTCCCATACCTGGGTCAGGTCATCAGTTAGCTCCTGGACAGTCTGTGGTGCTTCTTGGCGGTGTCAGATGCACAGATATATAATGTCTCAGAGGTTCTCAATTGGATTCAGTTCTGCCCCCAGTCAATGGCATTGATGCCTTTGTCATCCAGGAACTGCCAACACACTTTGGCCAAATGAGGCCGGGCATTTTCTTGCACTAAGAGGAACACAAGGCCCACTGCAACAGCGTAAGATCTGACAATGGGTCTGCGGATTTCCCAGTACCTAACAGAACGTCATGCCCTTATGCCATCCTCATGGAGTCTGTTTCTGACTATTTGGTCAGAAACATGCACACCAGTAGCCAGCTGGAGGTCATTTTGTAGGGCTCTGTCAGTGCTCGTCCTGTTCCTCCTTGCCCAAAGGAGCAGATACCGGTCCTGGTGCTGGGTGGCCCTTCTATGGCCCTGTATAGCTCTCATGTAATGGTCTGTCTTGTGGTATTTCCTCCATAAACTGGAGAGTGTACTGGGAGACACAGCAAACCATTTTGCAATGGCATTAATGGATGTGCCATATTGGAGGAGCTGGACTACCTGTCCAACCTGAATGGGCTGCAGGTACCGCCTCATGCTACCAGTAGGATAAGGTGAGAGAAATTGTCTGTGGCCACCACCTGCAAAAACATTCCCTTATGGGGGTTGTTTTGCTGTTGCTTCTCTAGTACATCTGTTGTCATGTTCATTTGCACCAAAAAGGGACATTGATTCACAATCACTCATGCTTCCTAGCTGAACAGATTGACACACCTGAGGTGTAATTGTCTTCGAGCTGTGCTGTGGTGATTACATTCCATAAATGTTTTTGAGCAGTGTATTTCTTATTTGGTAGAAGCACAATGAAAGGGCTAGGTCGCTACTAAGGGACAATTACATATAATTTTCCAAGCAAGAAACTTAAGCCCGGAAACGGACATAACGGATTTGATCAAATGTAAAACAGAATTCATAGTGCTTTCTCTAGAGTAGTTTATATTCCCAGGTATATGATAAGGATACCGTAGTGCTGTACTTTCTTTTGTGTAAGTAAAAGCAAAAATAAGCGACATATAAATCTTTTTCCAAAGTGTCCCTTACATACAAGACAGTTATGTACAATGTTTTCAGCTCTATGTTATTGTCCAGGATTGTTGCAGTTAATTGTCATTACTAGAGACAGTAAACAGTTAAACCAACATTTTGAAATGTGCTCCCAAATTTATTTGTGCACACCTTGATTTTCAAGTTTAGGAGCACCTGCTCTTTGTAAAAATATTTAATCAGAGAGCCCTACACCAATTCACACAGCATGCATAAGGGATGGCCATTTGAAATAATGTCTGTTAAGCAATGTTAGCATTTCAAATGGAAAACTGGGATGAAGGCATAACTTCTGCATTTGAAGATTACCTGTCAAGTACATGGTCTCAGCCCTAACATCCATAGCGTGGTCCTTTGTGCCATATGTTCACAGAAATAGCTCTAATTGGATGCACATTTTTGTTTGTTCAAATGACCCATATCAGCAATATTTCAAATTAAGTCCTATTTTGCTGAGTACAATATTGGTATTTTCTCTATTTAAAAGATAACATCAAAGGGAAATAGTCCTATACCGGCTGAGCCTCGACCCACCTCAAAGACTGCAGAGAACCGCAAGAGAAAGATAAGTGAGTTATGGACTAATAATCTAATAGACAATCAGTGTGTTAATTCACAGTTTACAATATCATTCCTCTTCAAGTATCAAATAGATCATTTGACATTTATAAAACAGCAATAGTTGATTGAATTTTTGTGAGTAACTTATGTCAAAACAAACTGTATTTTAACTTCAGCCTCTTCCCACAGCTGATTTCGAGCTGACTCAGCTACAGGATAAGCTGAGGGAGACGGAGATGGTTATGGAGAGGATTGTGTCCAAAGCTAGCCACAGTCCTGAAAGGTCTGAAATTTTGCTCCTTGCTCTTCTTTGTTTTTCCTTCTGTCTTACACCTATACTCTTTCCATACCATGGACATATAATAATAATGTGGAGTTGTTTACTGTGATGGGCACTTTAACAATAAGTGCACGTCTTTGAATTGGTGAAGATGTGGTTCATTTTAAAGAATAGAAACGTACTCACCTGCATTTGTGGTTGCTGTTGCCTTCTGCAGGGTGACAGGGGTCAGCGCCGATCAGGAGGAGAGGCTGCTGCTCCAGCTGAGGGAGATCACGCGGGTGATGCAAGAAGGCCGGCTGGTGGAGGGGGTCGCTCCGCCAGAGATGGGGGCCCAACACTGGGAAGGTAAATGAGGTTTCAACCCAATATGGGCCTTTTTCGCGGCTCTCCACACAACATTTATTTGAATTCTTCTTAACATTTCCAGACTTGATTTGTGCTTCTAAAATGTAGTTACACTACAGCCTTTTTATTTGCCACTGTATATGTATTTATGGTTTAATTAGGCTTCCCAGAGGACTCCAATCCATGCTGGCATGACCCATTCTTTGGATACGGCCAAACCCCGGCAACAAGCACCAATGAGCGTTCAGAGAAGACTGATGAGTGTGCGTCTTACCAGGGAGAAGGTGTGGCTTACCAGGAAGAGAGTGGGTCTGACCAGCAGGATATGGATAGAAACATTAGGTTTAATCAGAAAAAAAGTGTATCATACAATGGATGCACTGACCAAAAGGAGGGCTTGGTTGACCAGGAGGAGGGTTGGATTAACCAAGAAGAAAGTTTACTTGTTCAAGAGGAGGGTTGGTTTGACGAGGAAGTAGGTGTAGTTGATCAGGAGGGGGGTTGGATTAACCAGGACGAAGTTGATCAGGAGGAGGGTTGGTTTGACCAGGAAGAAGGTGTGGTTGACCAGGAGGAGGGTTGTATTGACCAGGAAAAAGGTGTGGTTGACCAGGAGGAGGGGATGGTTGACCAGGAGGAGGGGATGGTTGACCAGGAAGAAGGTTTGGTTGACCAAAATGGTTGGATTTACCAGAAAAAGGGAGAGATTCGCCAGAAAGGTGTGGTTGATCAGAAGGAGGGCTGGATTGACAAAGAAGAAGGAATGGTTGACCAGAATGAGGGTTGGGTTGATAACAAAGAGGGCGTTGTTGACATGGCTATGGTTGATGTAGACGGTGCTGAGGCAGGGGCTGACTTCACTACTGATGAGGAGAAATGTGCTGGTTTTGCCACTAGGAATGAAGATAATGGATATAAGTGTGATGTGGTTGACAAAGGGATGGACAGGGAGGAGGGTGGGGCCAAGGAAACGATGGGTGTAGCCGATAATAAGATGGG
This sequence comes from Novumbra hubbsi, assembly GCA_016801125.1. Classification (NCBI taxonomy): domain Eukaryota; kingdom Metazoa; phylum Chordata; class Actinopteri; order Esociformes; family Umbridae; genus Novumbra; species Novumbra hubbsi. The sequence continues at coordinate 107,604 of JACXGK010000297.1, forward strand.
CTGTTCTGAGGAGCAAGGGGAAGACCTAGAGTTCTCTCTGAAGATATCCTCTGTGTTAAAACAAGAGGAAAAGGTTGGCTTGTCAACAGATACGTCAACTGGCCGTTGTCGTGTTAGAAGGAGAAGAAACAAAAAGCAGAAGAAATAACTAAATGAAACAATATCAATTGACTTTTACTGACTTCCCTACATTTCTTCCTTTACTTGGAAGATAGGAGTGTGGCCTATAACCTTTTGTCTAGCTGTGCCTGTCTAGAAATGTCAATTCTCCACCAACCTGGATGGGCAATAGTGTAAAAGGTCTAGTTATTCAGTCAGTAATAAGGGTGCTACAGCAGTGCTTCCCAATCTTGGTCCTGGGGACCCCAAACGGTGCAAGTTTAGCCCTAGCACTCACAGACCTGATTCAGAAATTGTACACCCCTTGGGATTCCCAGGACCAGGATTGGGATACACTGTGCTACAGTCATGTGAAATAGTAAGTAAATCCCCTTTAAAGTTGTCTCTTTTCTTAAATATATTTGTACGTAATAATATGGAATATTCTATATAACACTATTGACAGATGAAGATTTAAGGAATGACTTGGAAAGATTATATTTTGCAATAATTTCTTCATATAAAATGAACAGAAATGTAATGTAGTGTGGAAAAGGCAGGTACACCCATAGCTCCAATGGGGTTGGCCCTGGGGCTGAAACAACTTGATATGATTTTTTTTGTAAATCAGTCCTGCTTCAACTGGCGTGTTCAAGTTCAAACGTTTCGTCTGGCATTGGAGCCAAACAACTCCATCTTTGATTCAACTGTCCATAGCACATTTACCGGAAAAGTTTGTTCTTGGTCTTTACCCAGGTGTCGTCAGGCCAACATCAGTCATGTATAGATATTTTTTCCTTTGCTGAACTCCCATGCAGGCAAATTTGCCCAGTTTCTGACACTTGACCCAGACTCATCAATGATTTTTTTTCTGAGGGACTTGATGCATTACCAGACAATTATATTGATCCTGATTCACATTTTTGTGATTCAGCTTTATTACCAAGTAGGTTTACACATACAATGATTTGCTTTGGTGCAATGTTGCATGACAGAAAACACAGCAAGTGGTATGAGGTAAAAAATAGAAATGACACTATCAACACAGAAATGAGTTATTGTAAGGCTAGTGATGTACGTTTTATGCATAAGGACATTCCATTTCTGTTTATTTTGCATGCATAAATGGTTTCTTTATTTATAAAATTGGCTCAGCTTTATCATTGAACATGGTCGGAAATGTGCTTAGATATGTAAGAAAAACTTTTTCACAGCTGTAAAAGCTGCACCCATAACACGCTAAGTGAGTCAGTATGAGAAGTCATACCTGCGGTATTGTAGCAATCCTAACCTCATAGCGTAAATGTCTGTGTATTCCTATTGTATGTACTTTCCTCTCTACACCTATATTGACCTTCAACTTCAGGATGACGGGAACATTTTTTAACCAGCTAATTGTTTGGGACAGTTGTGTGTATATAAGTACACCAAATTCTGACCTTGTATTTATGTCCTATCATAATTCCATTATAAGTGTGGAAACCTTAAATCAGGTTCAATGTGGAATGCTGGACCCACATGGCCATTTGGGTGAATCACTATTGTACGTACTTTCATTTGGACACCCAAATGGCCTAATGTGTGTAAATGGATAATATTTATATAAAAGGGTTTTAATTATTCAATCCCAGTTGGATGTTTTTAGTTCACTATATTTAATTCATAGATCTTGAATATGTCAATTTTTAAGATGACTTCACTCACTGTATTTCATATTCATCAATTTATACAGAGCCTGAACACTGTGAAAAAAGTTTGGTTTATGATTTGTAGATACTTACACGTATACAAAATTTGAATCAAGGGGAAGGAAAGTTATCAACAACAAATCAGAAGCCTGCTGCATTACTATAACGACTTTTCTGCTTACTTCATGGGTACACTCAAGGATTGACACCAATAATGGAATTCTCCATCACACTATTTTATCAATTAACCTGCTGGTGTTATCACATGTCACTGCTTATTAATATCTCACTGAAATAAAATGATCTGGTTTGACAATGACCTTGTTTCAAGTATGTGACAAACATTGGTAGCATGAGAAAAAAGGTTTATTTTGAGAATTGAACATTCTACCAATAAAAAAAGCGACATCCAATGTTTTTAGCGGAAAGCATACAATTAACCCCTTCTTAGTAAGTGACATTGCCACAGTACAGAACTGACCCAGGGCAGTTTAGTGGGACTTTTGGATTTGGTGTCTGGCTATCACAGAGTAACAGGAAGTGTCATCATTCTGCATCCTCCAAGTCTCAGATATCCATTGGCTCGTCGGGTTTGTCAGCTGCAGCTGCAGGTGCAGGCTCATCCGAAGCCTGAACAACCTAGGGCACAGGCAAGACAGACAGGAGAATGCAAACTTATTAAATGAGTGTAATTCATCATGTTCACCAAATCATTCTAGATTTTCCTAGTCTGGACACTGAAGGGATTATTCAACATAGATTGGCCCAAGCATTCCGTGTTGGGGCCCACCTTTCGCTGCGGCCTTTCCTCCAGACCCTCGAGAAAAGGAGCAACGTCGTCATCGTCATAGATGGTGAACTCCATGTCTTTTCCCACAATGCCGATTGAGACGTTCTGAAAGACGAGGAGAGATGTTGAAGTAAAGGAGGTGGTGGTCACTAAGCACCAGAACGATGAAAACTGACTAAGACGGGTCAAACGGTTGCGAGACCTAGCGAACACGGGCAGGCTGGAGCAGCTCACCTTAGTGGTAAGGTCCTGTTCGGCCGGGAGTGTTTCTCTGAGCCCAAGCAGGCCGTGCCTCACCAGCTCATTCAGATTACCTGGGGACAGACAATGCCATGGACACAAGACAAATGTAAAGAGCTGGCGTTAAAACATAAGAGGAATGCATCCGCGAGAGCGATGTGCCACAACGAAAACAAGGCTGTAGAACCATGACTGCTTTAGACCGCGTGCATGCATCCGAACCGCTTTAGACCACGTGCATGCATGCATCCGGACTTTAGAATCAAACAATCAACTTTACACATCGAGCCCCTTTTACGTCAAGGGTTGTCAAAAAGTTGCTTCCTGTTCATAATGACACTTCTGTTAATGAGTGTCATTATATACTTGTAAAAACTAAAAACAGTGTGTGCGGGCACTCTTACAGTCCAAGAAGGTGTCCATGTGTCTCTCCAGGTAAGTGCGGGCTGACTGGGACCGGGCTCCGATGGACATGGCCTTACAGTCAAAGTAGTTGGCAGAAGGGCAAGTCTGGAAGATATGAGGCCCCATGTCCTACAAGAACAGGTCAAACAGAGAGAATGATGAATGTTACACGTTACTTATCATTCTTACACACAACTTGCACACCACTGACGCACAGTAAGGCTTCATAACTTACATCATATCCGGCAATAAGCAGTCCCACACCATATGGCCTTCTTCCATACCTCTGTGTGGGGATTTGGGTTTCTGAGGTACTGGTCAAGGGTTACGTTTTTTTGAGGTTCAGAAAAAAAACCTGCAAATTGGTGGCCAGTGGGCCAAAGCTGACATGCTAATGTTTGTTTGGACCACAAGCTTTTTTCTATGAAACACCCAGAAATATTTAAATTTATTAAATATCTTTCCAAATATTCCCACGTTAGCAAGAAATCTGTAATTCTATACCCAGGATTTCTGGAAAATTAAATGTATTGAGCTGTTGCAAATATATCTAGGAAAAAAACATGAACATTCGTTAATGCAAGCCAAACATGGTAAAAGCTTCTAAAACATGCATGAAAGGATACTGCTTCCAATGAGAGTGACTAGGCGTGATACTGGGAGAGGCCTGTCAAACACAAACCTGGAATCCAGGCATTCCTGCCTCATGAAGTTACTGTCAGAGATGATAAAAGGGTAAATACATGTTTATCTTTACACAGATTACAGCTATGAATACATTCTTTGGCTCAAATTATTTCAAGTGTGTTACCAGAGGAGCCTGGCATCTGCGGTCAGCCCAGCAATGGAGATGCCAATATGTTCATCAACATGGAGGATCTTCTTCTGGTGAGCAGCCAGTTCTGACTGAGCTCTCTGTGGAGGAATACAAACACTAGTCTCAACTCAACCAACCATTGACATTCACTGCAAAAGTACCTCTAATCTTGCTACATGCAGTACAACGCTGGGGCTGCCATATTTGTCTCTAATCACACAAGATCTTATCCAGGACTACATTTTCAAGACTTTGTGTGTAAGTACATCATCTCTCTGAGAAGCCTACGCTGCTCAGCTTAAGACCACTTAATTATTTACACATGACCTGCAATGTCCACTTTAGTGGGCACATTTGTCTACAACATCATTTCTCTATTTAATTATTATTATGTTTTTTGGTACACATTTTGATTTCAAAACATTCTAGGCATACTTGCTCATGGTAGTGCTCAGTAAGTTATGTCAGAACATGTTTAAGAAACACATTCAAAGTTTTGCATACTCCACTATACCATACATATTATCCTTGGAAAAAGAGAAGCGGTCTAGATTTTAAAAAATACTATAAAAGAAGTTGCATGTTACAGGGTAATACCTTGAGAGCAACCAAGACTGCATGGGTTTTGGACTTTAGCCCAACTGTTGCGGATCCCTGTTTCACCGCTTCCATGGCGTATTCGATCTGGTGAATGCGCCCCTGAAACAAGTGGATTGAAAACGTCACCTTATCTATGAGACTCTGTAGTGAACATTTATAATACCTTTTAAGTCTTCCAAGTTAACTATGTTCTAGTGGGTACCTGTGGAAGACTGAAACATCCCTTACCTGAGGACTCCATACTGTGACATCGTTGTCGTACTGGTTACGGAACTAGAAAAAGTAAAGCAGTAGTTAATATTTTGGAGAGTGAATTGCTCCAGAAATACACGTGTTTAACTTACGTAGTTGTCTTGCATTGCAACGAGTTATATGCCACAACACCGCTGTAGGCTGCACATCGACACTGAATGTGTTAGCCACCCTTGACTCTTCTAGGGCTAACGTACTGTATTACTATGAATAAATTATACAGCCTGCTACAAAGCAACCTTATGTCTTTGTTTACAGCAACATGTCTTCGGGGTTAAACTCTAATGACGTCAAAACGTTTGAAAGTTCAAGAGGTATACCATAAATGCAGTGTACCTTGATAGCTGTACACTATGTACAGAACTTTAAAAGCTTCAAAATAACTCCAGACAGCAACTACAGCCTACGTTTGCATGCGACAGAAAACATAATGGGATCTCGGACACTTAATAAATTTTATCCAGTACAAAAATTCAAACGAAAGTGAAAGATCAAAATTGCTAAGTGAGCTAGCCAAACCAGACATCCAACGTAAAATGCGACCTAGTTTTTAGCTAACCGTACAGATTGTTAGCCATCAAGCTAGTTAGTTAGCCACACAATCTAGGTAGGAAAGCCTAGGAAGCTAACATTAAATGGTTAGATAAGTAACTTAATATAATCGTATTGACAGTTTGACAATAAAATAAGTAACAATAAGTACCTGTCTAACTAGTTAGTACATAACCATGCAGTACACCTCCGGATGCTAGTTACCTAGCTATGTTTTCTGCTTACTCACAGTGCGCTTCATGTGCTAGCTAGTTGGGCTAACTAGCTAGCTAGTTTACTATCTTCTTTAAGTATTACAGTAGATCCTCTAGCTAGCATCCTGATTCACCAAACTTTTTGTCAGACAATGTATGCAATCATCTGTATGTAACACAATTTCAAGCTTAGACACGGTGAACGTTTGGATAGGTTTTAGCCTATTCATTCTTACCATTTCTGCTGTTGTCTGCTTCGCTGTCCTTTTGGATTGATTAATATTCCTAGATCAGTGACGTAAGGCAAAACAGTAGATTTCAGAAATGCATCCAGTCGATTTAAATTAGACTTTTCTTAAATCAGTATTTAAAACATTGTTCATTTGAGCTTTACCAAAGACATGACAGCTATTTTTCTCAATTATTCTACTTTATTCCACATAAATTTAATTATTCATGGATATGTGAGTGAAATTCGTGTTCCTCAGGGGTGGGGGTGCATTGTCCAGAATAAAATACATGCATTAAGAAATGCAAAAAACATAATTATTTAGTTTTTATATACAAATGTATTTTGCCTAGATGAGCACTAGATGGCAGCAGTAGCCTGTATTGACAGTTTGTTAAAAACCAAGTTCCAGACTGTTTGGCTACATCAGTCATAAACGTTTTCTCATTAACTAAAAAGTTTATCCTAAAACTCTCCACCGTACTAACTTGTTTGTGACCTGGAAAACAGTAAGTGATCTAGTGGTGGAGAGATGTCCATTTGGAATTCATGCCATCCACTTCCCAATAGACTTAAAATGAGGGATACTCGTGTGTTTCCTACTGAGAAAGAGGTTTGAAAAATGTGAAAGATTATCAATATGCTACTTATTGTTTTGTCCTGATTATAACGCTGTTTTGGGATTCACTCCTGTAAACATAATTTACTAGATTTGTGAATGCAGAAGGCTTATTTTATATCCCCTCCACTCTCCTTCTGTACTGTCTGGCCTCCTTTACTAAGGTAAAAGATAATCAAGCAGAGGAGGTAAGGAGAGTGAAAGTGCACAAAAATGCGCTTATTTGAAGATTTTCCTTCTCTAGCTTTCTGTCGTGCGTCATCAAACAAATGACGTTCATAGGGGTGAATCCGCAAGTAGGAGGATCCTCACTTACATTTCAGAGAGTGGAGGATACCATTCAACTAGCATGCCAACAAATTGACATTTTGACCACTCAGTCAGTTGTATTCCTGGTATTGAAAACCTTAACTAAATGCTTAGCAAAAAGGGACCTCAGGAACATCCCTTTCAGTGTTTGGTTACCAGAGTTTACCAAAACTAGACATCTGTTCTCAAACTACCCATTCATTATTTTATCAAAGAGTATTATGTCCTCATACATTTACGTAGAAGTTTTCAAAAGTAAGCCAGAATAGATGAATATATGCTGAAGTAGGTACCGACATGAACACATCCTCCTCCTTCCAACTTCAAGTTTGCACAACACCAGTTTTGCTGTTAGCCAACAGCAGTGGACACAGGGAAACATACAGTTGCAGACATGTGTTAAAAGCTCTAGTGTCTTTTTTTATACAGATATTGCTATGCCTTCACAAAGCTCTACATTCGATTCTATCCAGTCTCTATTCCATCCAGTCTCTTTGCATCTTTCCCATAACCCTCCTCTCCTTTTGTCTCTCTCTCCCTCTTTTGCTCTCTCCGCTCTCTGTCTATTTCTCTCCCCGACCACCCTCCGTCTAATTTTTGGGTAGTTTAATGGGTAGACCCTGAGACCCCAGACTCTGTTAATGATATCTGAGGTACCCTTGTTCCGGGGGGAGATTAATTAAAGAAGCTTTGCTATGCCAAGGGTGAGGCAGCGGCGGCCATTACATCAGCTCGCCTCCTTTGTGATTGAGATTGTAGAAGCTGTGCTGAGCTCAGCATGTTTTGCCAGGGCTTCATTTAACTCTGCCAAACAGCCTCCTTTTAATTTTTCAAATGGAAGAGCGGCCTGAGTCACTCTGTGACGGGTCCAAGCCTCATCGCTGGCCCTCACACGTGGGGAAGGAGGAGGGCAGAGCAGCTTAAAGGTGTAGTGGAATGGTTTAGGAAGAGGAAAGCACCATTGACTCACCCAGAAGTCTTCAGGACAAAATACAATGTTTTATTGTAAACCCTGTTAGACGCATCAGTGTTTGACACCACAAATCCAGGCTGCGCTAAACTGGGTTGTTAAATAAAATCCTAAATCCAAATTAAAATATGTCATCATAAACAAATAAGTAACCAAATAAAGTAACTTGGTTAGGTGACTATAACCTTGACTATAACCATAACATTTAATTTAACACTTATTCTACTAGGTATTTCTTGTTTACATATTCTTATTTCAGCAACCACCTGGGAGCAATTCTATTTAACTGCCTTGCTTAGGGGCAGAAATACAGATTTTTCACCTCTCTGGCTTTGGGATAAGGGAATAGGTTACCCTACCACCCCTTTGCCCAAATCCATATACATATTTTAAGTTTTCAAATGCATTCTGCTGAATGTATGGTGTGAGGAATTGTTTAACCACATATATATTTTGAGTACAACATGAATAGGAAAGGATAAGGATACACTTTTTTTTGTAGCTAAAATCCATTTATAGGTTGCTTCATTCAGTACTGATAATTTCATTTCTGGAAAGATTTTACACATATTCAGCGTAGTAGGGCCGCTGCCAAATGGTGACAGCATTTTCATATCAACAACATTTCACCAACATCAACACACTTTCAACAGTACAATTTCATAGTCTATCCAAAAGCAACACCCAGAAACCCTAAAACCATCAGATAATTTGTTTGAGAACAACGCGCTCAAAAAGGTCTTGCTAATGGTCAAGAATGATTTATACCACAAGTAACAATGTTGTGTTACAGTACAGTTTTTATTGTAACAATTGTACATTCCCCTTTCCAAAGTTATTATAAATGTGTAACTTAACATTCCTTAGCGACTAAATGCATTAACTAAGCTAGCTATGGTACCAAGTCATCGAGTTGACTGACATCGTGAATGTGGTTAGCTAGCACAAGTTAGCTGACACTGTTTAACAAGTTACTTTTATTTCTTTACCCCGATCTCTGTAATTTGATGCTGCAGCTTTGTTTTGATACCGATGAACTGTTTATCTGGTCCAATCTCTCTTTTGGCCCTTTGACATGGCAATAATAACAATAACCAAGTGACTATCTTGCTTGGTCTTTGGCACCATCCTTGGCAGTACCTGACATTAATAACTATGTTGAAGAATGGTTGATTTCAGATCCCCAAAGTGGCTTATTAAGGCTGTATTGTAAAAGTAATGTGATAAAATACCTAGTATCTCAATGGCGCAGCCCTCCTCCATAGGCAAACAAATGACATACGCAATCCAACCCAACACCCAGAGCATCTGTGAGAGACAGTAGCAGGTTACTGACAAGATTGTTTTCAACAGAATATTTTTAAACAGTAAAAATAAAAAACACACCACACTTTTATCAGAAGTTGTAACACCAACCACAATATATACACTGGAAATTTTACAATTATTACTATCTTGTTGGCAGGCCCCTACTGCCCAAAGGAGAGTTCTACAGCAAATGTTCTTTCTAATTCTACACCTAATTAATATTGTTTTGCTGTTTGTGTTGCTATCATCTCTGGATCGCTTCTTGTGTGTTCACCTGAAGTTATGTGTGTGTGCTGCTTCTTGTGTGTTCATTATGTTTCATCCCTCGTCACTCTGCCCCAGCCTCTCAGCCTCTCCTCACTGCTGCAGACAGGGAGCAGATCTTGCCAAAATAATTGTTTAAAACAAACTACTGTTTGAATGTCATCTTGCCAGCTGTAAGTTTGGTTACATTCATTTTGTCTACTCCCACCCGTGTCATAATGCCAGCCCGTAATCTGCAAAATGTTTAAAGACCCACATCACTTAATTCACTAGGCCCTTTTTCTGGTGAAGCTTTTGTTAATGGGGGATCTTTGGGGAAAGAGTCCACACTTTTCTGTTGTTTGAGCAAAGAAGTTAATAAAAAAGGAGTTATGCAAAACTATACCTGAATGCAACTTTTAACAATGTCAGGACTGTTACAGGCGAAGAAGAACTAGTTACTACCAAACAACAAAAACACATCGCTTAGCCGACAAAACATCAAAATTAAGCCTGGAATAAAAAAAAAACTATTTGGAATATTTATCCTTTAAATCAGCCACAGATGAAACCTAGTTACGTTCAGCAGAGGTGGGAGATCAAACCCTAACTCTAAACCTTTAGACCCTTGTCATTATTGTCAATCCCGTTACAGTCAATCTACGTAATGTCTAGTTTTAGTTGGACTTTAAGTGGAGTGTCCTCATTCCTCCAGTGAAATAAGGAGTGTGGTCCCACTGACTCACTGGTTAGAGACTATGACACATCAGTACCAGCGGTGTACCAGGCCTGAAATGGGATTTCCTGAGTATCCAGAGTGACTAAATGTGTCTAAATATGACCCCATCGCGCACATGTGTTGCTTAAAATAGTCTGGGGATGTGTTTAGCCTGGAAATCTACTGAACTAATGGGAGCGACAGGCGGCCAGTCTGCCAAGTGTGCATTAAGCTGGCAGGTACCATGGAGTGCTTCAAGGGTCAACAGCCCCACACAGAATAGATGAAAAAACGCCTCCCCACACCCTCACGATAGATTTTATGACTAGGTATGCATCTTCATTGACTTTTACGTGTGCCACCAAATGCCAGGACACGTACAAGCAAGTCTGGAATAGTGGGGGGAGTTAAAGCGCCATGTAGAATCTTGTCATTTGTTTCCTTTGCGTCTCTTCTAAAGAGCTTACGCAAGCGTCTTGGCAATAAAAGGCTGAAGTGGCCTCGAACCGGAAGGAGTGCATTGTGGAGCACTTACTAATATCAGCGGCGGATAGATTGCCTTTACGCTCAGCCTTAGGATCTAATAACAGCGAGGCAATAAGTGGCAAACCTCAAATGCTGTGTTGCACATTTATATTGCTTGATCCCCTGGACCATAAAAAAATGTATGGAGGCCATGCAGCAATGACGGTGGGGGACTCTTTAACCCTGGACAACACCTGAGCGTTCCTGTTAATGCTTCTACGATTCGTGTCTCCACCCTCTGAGAGACAAAATGCTGCGTCATGAAAGATTTTGTTTCCATTTTTTTACCACAGCAATTTAACATTTTCAGTTTTGCGATTAATATACAAGCATCATAACGTATTTGAAGAAAGGTATCTTTGATGTGCACATATTTTGTTGATATCAGTACATTGAACACTCGTGTTAGTGTTGTGTTCAACTGCAAGCCCAAAGCCACATCGACTATTTAACTACCCATTTGTGACTGATTAGGGATCAATAAAAAATTTTTTGGTAGTACATTTTAATAAAAAAACATGTAGTCATGGCCTATGTAGTAACAACACTCGCAGCCTCTCACTAGCCATTGGCTCAATTGGCAAATATAAACAACCAATCAGTCACTACATCTGTATGTCTCATACTCTGCTGTTCCCCCTGTATTGGAATGGAAGGTGTTCCATCTTCATGTGCCCAGCAGCCTGGGTTGAGGTTAGGTGTTTCCCAGCACGCTTGGGGGACTTACATGTAGCTTAGCCCCCCGAATCCCAATGCAGGTCTGCGGTCCCTGGATTAGAGAACAGATGCTTCTGAATGTAATCTTCCTCCAGCAGGCTAGTAGTGTGCATGTTTCTAACCCAACTGTCAGAAAGAGAATTCACAAAGGTGGCATGAGGGCCCAACCTTCTCTAGTGGGACCTGTGCTCACAGCCCAGCACCGTAAAGCTCGATGACACTAAGTCCTCCACATGCTAGCTTGTTGGACGCGTAGAAATAACTTTTTTTCTTTATTCTGTGGATCAAATCACAAAGTCCCAGTCCAATTACTGGGACATTGCTCTTAGAAGATTTCTGTTTGGATTGATTTCAGATGGATCATTAAATGGACGTCCTGATGCTTTGTGGTTACTAAAGAACTCGTGGCACTTATTGCAAGAGTCAACGTGTTAACCCCAGTGTCCTGGCAACATTTCCAATCTTGCCATCATTACCTAACCATCTTCAGCTTCCAATTGGCTCATTCATCCCTCTCCCCACTAAACTCAAGTTATGAAATTCATAATGTAAGCATGGGCTCTGTTTCCATCTCCTTACTGTTTTGCCTGTCAACATGATTGTCAGCGGACTTGTGAAAAATAGACAGGTGCTGTCAATGAGACCATCAATAAAGATTCCACCGCCGAACACATTTACGGCAGAATGATCTAATAAGAACTTTTGATGGGTGAAAGAAAATACTCTGGTGTTTTATTATGTGTGACAGCAATTATGTTTATCACAACAGTAATTTTCAGAGTACCTATATTGTTAGTGAGAAGGGAAGATTGTTTTTATCAGATCAACAGAAGCTTTTGTCATTGAGATATGTCTATAGTGGCCCCTGTTTGTGCTTTCTTCACAATATGCTTTTTGGCTTTTCCACAAATTCATTACAAAACAAGCATTTACCAAACAAATGCAACTCAATAAACTAGAAGAGTCTGGCTCTTTCTACCCATACTGTATGACTAATTCAAAATGTGAATGAAGGATAATATATTTCTTCATCTTCTGCCGTTGTCAGTAATGATGGAGAAATCAGCTGATGCCAAATCTTGGAAGCAAGAAGACGTCATATCATTACCAAGCTCAAAGTTTTTCCCTGACTCTCCAGCAAATACTCAAACATTAATTACATTTGCTTATTCGAAACTGTACTTTTGGATTAGCTAATGTGAGAGGTCACTTTTGGAGAAGGGAAAGATTCTTGGCTCAGCTTCATCTGCTTCATAAGCGACCTCTTTAATTTTGTCACTAATGTTTTTCCGGTGCTCGACAACAAATCTATGAGCCGCTCTTTCAGCCTTCATGGCTTGGGTATGAGATGAGATCCTTAGGAGAGTGTCTTCAGTCTCCGTTAAAGTATCATACATTTGCCTGTGGCTGTCTGTCGTCTCATTGAAAATATTACTATAACAATAATGCTATTAATATAATATTACAGAGTTGTAACATATCAACAAAAATATTGTTATGTTAAGAGGTGTACCCTTCAACTATGATACTGTTAAACAGGGTTGTAACTCATCAACAATACTACTGCAATAAACAATGTTACAAATCCCATTTGGACATTTAGGGGATTTGACCTGGAAATTACAGAATTTCTAAACCAGCATTTTCAAAATATGTTTTGGGAAAGTTACTAGAATATTGCTACCCCTAGTTATTTAAAAAACTTCATCACTGTCATTTTGGTAACCATTCATTCAAATAGGGCATAATTATGTCAATTTGATCAATGTGTAGTCTGTTCCCAATTAAATAGAGCACCTCACTGTCTATTCCGAAGAGCACTGAATTCTCTATTAACTAGCATGTTGGTGACTTCATAACAATAATTGATATGACACCCAGTAACTGATTCAAAATAAATCACTATCAGTTATTGGACACAATTCATCAAAATTGGCACACCAGTCACCCATCACTGAGAACTAAACAACATGTTTTTTTCTTCCAACCAGATTTTTTGCTTGATCGTGTTCAGTCTGCAGTTAAAATTCCATGGGCAAACAGAGAAATAATATTTTGCTGGTTCTCTACTTTACCACTGTCTATGTTTAAAGCTTCAGCCCACTTTCATTAATTTACATTTAATTAATTTGGACCCAAATGTATTGTCCTTTTTGTCCTTGTCGCAACAACTCCACGGACGTTGTGGGAGAGTTGAGCTTGCAGGCTCCTGACTGACCACAAGAAGTCGCTAGGGAGCGATGTTAGCCCTTGGGCCGGTGTCAATGCCGGTGTTCCTTGCTAATTATTTGGAGGGATCCTATTGTGTTGTACATACACACTGACTTGTTTCTACTGATTTGTTGCCAGTTCCTCATCACAAAAGAACTCTCTCACATCAAGAGACTTTTTTATGTTTAAAGTAAGATTGAATCCAATAATAAAAAAGATTCTTCTGTTTTGTTGGGTTCTGTTTGATTTGCATTGTGTGTCACATATAGGGAGATTCAATTTACATAGAATGAAGCAGAGATCCTTGAGCCGCAGTTGATTAAATCATCCTTTGAGCTCAGTTAAATGAAAACATGCACAGCAATATTTATCTTTTTAGTTCTGTGTAGTTAATTTTTGCTAAACAATTAATAAAACAAGTAAACACCACAGTATAACACCAGACAATGAGGGGCACTGCCAGAGCTCTACAAATGACCTCCAGCAGGCTAGTAGTGTGCATGTTTCTAACCCAACTGTCAGAAACAGACTCCACAAGGGTGGCATGAGGGCCCAACGTTCTCTAGTGGGACCTGTGCTTACAGCCCAGCACCATAAAGCTCGATGACGCAAAGTCCTCCACATGCTAGCCAACGGTTGCCTGACTGCTGAAATCTTTCGTTCCATCGCCAGATCTTACGCTGGTGCAGTGGGCCCAGGCTTCCTCCTAGTGCAAGAAAATGCAATTAAATTCACGCAAGTTGGAAAAGCCTGTGATTTCAATTGTTTACTTTACTTTTTGGTGTGTGTTGAAGTCCAGCCACCAAAACAGTTGTTGATTTTGATTTCCATTTGTTCTTAACAAATGACTCATTGTACAGTAAAGATTTTGAACTATTATATTTTGTTCATTGAGATCCAATGTGGGATTTAAGTCTTCCCTTACTTTTACTTTTAGCACTGTATATTCCTGTAGCAATGTGACTTCCAAATTAGAACTTATCTGCTCATCGAAAAACTGAACATTACAATTACTCAACCCAGAGAGAATCTATTAAATCATCTTTAATAGATTCTGCAAATATTCATCATTCCATTTTAAATCCTCCCATAAAATAAATTGTATATTGAATTAAAATACATATAAATCAATTAAAACACCTATCACACTACACATTAAATAACCTCATCCCCAAGCTATTATGCATATGAGCCTGAAACACATATTATTTCAAGTAGGCCAATAGAAAGGCTGCATCATTCGGTATTTGGTATCTTTTGATCAGCTAATCAAAATACAGCGAGGTATGTCATTAAAATCACTTTGAAATACCAACGAACAGGCTAATACTAAATAATAAATAAATACTTATTTTCCACCATCATTTGCAATTAAATTCATAAAAAATCCTACAATGTTATTTTCTGAATATTTTTTTCTTATTTTGTCTGTCATAGTTGAAGTGTACATATGATGAAACAAGCCTCTCTCATCTTTTTCAGTGGGAGAGCTTGCACAATTGGTGGCTGACTAAATACTTTTTTGCCTCACTGTAACATAATATTTTGTTGCACAACATATAGTGGTAATCACTGCAATCAAAGGTTTTTTGTAGCACTTAATGAGACTTCCGCAACTGTTAATGTCTGCAATTGTGGTCTCAGGAAAATCAGGCTACTTGGAGATGGTCTTGCAGCATTTACCTTTACCACCGTTCGGACACACCTACTCAAGTGTCTTACTTAATTTTTATTATTTTCCACATTGTAGAATAAAATTGAAGACATAAAACTATGAAATAACACATTTACGCCGTAACTAAAGTGTTAAATATAAATACATTTCATATTGTAGATTCTTCAAAGTAACCATAATTTGTCTTGATAACAGCTGTGCAGATTCTTTGCATTCTCTCAACCAACTTCATGAGGCAGTCACATGGAAGGCTTTTCGTTCCGTCTTGAAGGAGTTAACCCTTAGGTCTAAGGCCTTCTTAAGATTTCAAAATCTGCCAGGCACTATCTTGACCTATTGACTTCTCAGGAGATCATCCTTTATAGTAGAATGATGTCCTTTATTTTGTGGATTCTCAAAACCCTTAAGTAGAAGAAAGATGAATAGACAACATTGTTTGAGAAGACTCCATGAATATATTTGTGAAAATGTGTGAAGAGAATATAAAAACATGTTGACATGTAGTTGTTTTTATTGAGAACACATAGTATACTTTAAGGTAGGCTGTTTTATTTCACATTTGGACATCCCCAGGAGTTCAATACAACTCTAATTTGTTTATTGTATGAAAATATAACATAATAAACAGAAAATCTGAATTATTTTTTTCAAAAACTGTAAAATGTTAACCGAAACTTTAAATTCTGGGTGGGTCCTTGTATCAGTGTGATTGAACAATTTATACAGAAATCCAAGATCAGATTTGATTCTGATCCGAAATGTGCCACCTCTGAAAAAATGTGTAGGTTTGTTTTTATGAAATCTGGAAACACTGTGTTCTTGCGGTCGAGATTTGGAAGGCTTCTACTTTACAGAAACACACAAACAACATGTCATTCTTTGCAGCAGACTGTCCACTGCAACATGGAAAAACGTAGGATTCCATTTTTTACCAGTCTGGAGATATTAATAGAAATGCAACAGGTGCGCTTTTCGACGAAACTTTTCCCATTTTATTTGGTTTTATCACTAAAAAGTAGAGTTACGCTTCATTTTAAGGTGCTTTTGTTACAGTGTACTTACATTTGTAATTACACTGTAACAAATATCGTAATTTAGGGTAACAACCCATTGTTACAGCGTACAACAATAATTTAGTGCAAAAGGTTGTTATTACGGTATGTAGTTACATAAGTGTAACAACAAACGCTTTTTACCATGCTTGTTACAAATAGGCAGATTTCCAATATCCAATATAAATCACCTTTTTCGTGTTTCTTTAATTTTATCTCAAGTTGATGCATTAACATAAGGGGGAAAGGATTTGCCAATAGGGTGAAAGAGGAAAGCACACATCCATACACCTGATTACCCATTAACCTGCACTGGTCAAAATAGCCCTGGTCAACATTGCTGCCAGTACTTCCCTCAAAGAAAAGAATGCCACCTGGGATAAATTGGAGGAGTTTGCATGAAATGAATAGTAGGTATACCTCATTAACACTATTTGAAGTGAATTAATGTTGGCATTATATTTGCCCAAATAACATTTGAGGTATACAAGAGTGAATCTTTTAGGAATATGTATTTTAACAAGTCGCGTTAACTGAGGGCACATTTTCATAAAAGTAACATCATTGAAATATTGAAATATATGCACTTACATTTACCCATTCAGGCAATATTTCCCTTATTGTTAGGCTTCTTTAAGCGCATTTCACACAAATGTACTCAACTGAAAGCATCTTTTAACACAACCCAGATAGGAGAAATATCTCCCTAGTACACCATATAGTAAATGTTGATGTGTAACTGTGCATTGGTAAAATGTAATTACTAGTTGTACCACAGGATTTAGCTAGTTAAAATGAAGTGTAACTTGAAGAGTACATGTAACTAATGTTTACAGACAATTACTCTAGTCTGACAACTTAGTACCAAATAGAAAGCATCTTTTAACACAACCCAGATAGGAGAAATAACTCCCTACTACAAAATGTGGATTGGTACAACGTAATTATTAATTGTTACAGAGGATTTTTTTTTCATGATGTGAAGCAAAGAGGCACTGAATTTAAATGTAGGCCTTGAAATACGTCTACAGGTGCATCTCAAATTCAATGAAATGATGGCTTCTAAAGCTATTACATAATTTTCTGGAAATTTCTTAGTTTTTTAACAGCCCAGTCAACTCAATATGTTAACTTATAACCCACTGGAATTGTGATATTGTAATACAGTGGGGCAAAAAAGTATTTAGTCAGCCACCAATTGTGCAAGTTCTCCCACGGAAAAAGATGAGAGAGGCTTGTAATTTTCATCATATATACACTTCAACTATGACAGACAAAATGAGAAAAGAAATCCAGAAAATCACATAGTAGGATTTTTAATGAATTTCATTGCAAATTATGGTAGAAAATAAGTATTAACCAAGTTAAATAATCTGTCTGTAAACGATTATTTGAAAAATTACTTGTGTCATGTACAAAGTTGATGTCCTTAAATGTCTTGTCAAAACTATTGTTTGTTAACATGAAACTACTGCAAGTACATTTTTTGTACAAAGAAACTTATTTCAAATATATTTAAAAGTGAGACAGAAGTGATTCAGATTCATGTACATTAATACAGCCTGAGAAGCCTCTCAGTGGACCCTGTTCTAAAGTATTCTTCTTTGGTTTGTTGGTAAATGCTGAGGCTCCCAAGCCAAAAGATTATGCACAACTGCAGGGTAGGTTTCTCAGATGTGAGTTTAAAGTATGGATGTAAAACAAATTCATTTGTGGTAATTTAATGACCACTGCCTGTTTAAACAACTTATTTTTTAAGAAGAGGTAGATCCTCTTCTTCTTTTTAAAAAGTCTGGGATTTGATTCCCCCTGGTGGGAGTCGCAAGCTTCTGCTGAACACTTTATGTACCTAATGAGAAAGGTTCAAAAGATGTTCAATGTGGTTGCTGCGTTGATGATAATGCATATTAGGGTTTGACAATCTTTCATCTCCAGATTGCATTGTTTACTATTAAACAATATTATAAGGATATTCCAAACAGTACAAACATTTTAAAAGAAAAACACAAACACAACAACCATGCATTTAATTAGTATTTTCATTCCAATCAATTAATTCGTTATTTCAGTGAGGTCAGTGCTGAAAAGTAGACCATAAAAATAATTAACTTAAACTGTTAATTCCTAACAAAAGACAACAAGACAACAGAGGAACTATTTCAAGTACTCAATGAAAAAGCGAATTTGTAGACATGTATTAAGATCGGTAGACACTCTGTATTGTAGCCTCTAGGGGAGGCTAGGTCCACCATTGAGGTCCTAGGACAGAGAAGAGTTTTGACTCTGTGGAAACTGCCCCGAAGTAGTGGGATAGATAAGAGGTCATAGGTGGCTGAATGTTTGAGCGTTGTCTGAAGGAATGTAAGAGAGGCTCCTCTTGTTGCTCTGATTTGCACTGATTCGAGTTTCAACAGGCAACCAATGTCAAGTGCAAATAAGCAAGGTGACGACAACTTGGGAAGGTTGAACACCAGGCTGAACACGTGGAGTTGCAATCCAGAGATGACATGTGTACTTGAGATGCTTCCTGAGCTTAATGAATGATGTGAAGCATGACCTTGCAGTGCCGGATCGCTGCATTGATGTTAGTAGAGAACAACAGTGTGTCATTTAGGGTCACGCCCAGGCTCTTTACATGGTTAGGGGAGGACACTACGCAGTCCTGTCTTGGCAGCAGATAGATCAAGATGTAAAAGGCAGTGGATAGATCAATGATGGTGAGAGCAGAGGACAGGGTAATTCTTGGACAGCGCAGAAAGCTTCTGTTTCACAGAGATGAGTTTTGTCCGTAGAATAGCTCGTTTTAAACCTGAATGTAAAGGGTCAGGGAGATTGTTCTGAGATATGTAGGAAGAGAGTTGAGTGGAAACAGCATGCTTGTGTTTCCTTGTGTCAAGGAAAAGAGAAACAGGTGGGATATCGGCCTGTAGGTCTTGACATGAGAGGGTTCAAGTGTTCAGTGGTCAGTGGACTTCCAGATGACCAGAGCAGCGGACTTCTTAAAGAAACACAGCAGACTTCAAGCAACTGAAGAAACATTTTTAATAAGACTGCATGTCAGCTAAGTAGACATGGCAAATTAATTGCAAAGACTTAGGTAGCTAATACAATAAATATATAGAACTGGCCATTTCATACTATTACCTACTGAGTTGACATGATGTCACGGTGTTGTAGTGTGGCGGAACCATATGCAGACATTTTGTTTCAAAAGTAAATGCTGATATTTAATCCAAACACAAAAGACAAAGACTACACGAACTGTAAACGTAAAAAGTAAAGGTGCTGTATAAAAACACAGCAAACAGAACTTAAACTAAATACAAAGAACGTGCAGCATATCCACATGAGAATGAATTA
>JACXGK010000298.1:0-38547 GCA_016801125.1 Novumbra hubbsi
GGGGGGGGGGGGGGGGGGGGGGGGGGGAGTTCGCTAAAGCGCACCGAGTGTCTGATACCAGTAAACGCTTCATATGTGCCGTTTAAAGCAGGGCTCCTCAAGCCAACGCTGTGTGTTTGCCGACGTTTAAGACATTCTAGCCGAGGGAACCAGGGACCTGTTCTGCAGGTGCTCTGAGGTCAGGTTGCACTCAACAACAGGTCTTCCTCTCTCGGGTTCTCCGTCCATTCCCCCGTCTTACTCCCAGTGTCACCGAGTCCTCCGGGTTCTGTCAGATAAGCCAGAGAACACGGTGCTCAGTTTGCTAAACCGCCGTGTTCCCTGATATTACATTTCTACCACACGTGAACTCGGATGGTCATGGTAATCCCGCGGGGCTTCGTGTTGCGACTAAGGAGAGGGTCGTAGCGTGTCCTTAACCCCCACCACACACACACACTTCTGCATTGATCTATACTTGTCTTTATGTTTTGACGTCCTGCAGGTTCTCGTAACCCTAATTTTGTTTTTTATTTATGAGTATCAAGGCGTATCTTTCTGGAACAGTGTGCACTCATCACACAGCTGGAGAGAGGAACCAGTCATAACAGTGAAGAAATGACAATGTCCCCGTAGCCACAAGTGCTAAACCTCGTCTCCAAACTCCTTTAGCCTAAAGCATCACCCCAGGCTACCAGCAAAACCCTCAGACTCTCTCCATCTGTACTCTTTTTTCCCTCATCTCATATTTATCTCTTACCTTTTCTCCTCTCTTACTATTTCTCTCCTTCTATCATCTTTTTTATCTCTAACCCTCTCTCCTCTTTCTCACTATTTCTCTCCTTCTATCACGTATTTATCTCTGATCCTCTCTCACTATTTCTCTTCTATCTCGTATTTATCTCTCGTCTTCTTTCCTTTCACTATATCTTGTATTCATCTCTCACCCTCTCTCTCACAATATCTCTTCTATCTCCTATTCATCCCTTACCCTCTCTCTCCATCCGTCTGTTTCTCTCTGGCCCTATTCAAGCACGTCATCAGACCCATGACAACAACCTAAACAATATTTACATTTTCATTTGTCAAAACAAAGATAGCTTATTAGACCTGTCTATCTAAAGGCACCACCATAGCCACATGCAAAATGGCCACCTCTCTCTTGCCAAGCAGCAGAGGTTTCATTGACTCATTTGCCAATAGAGTTTATAAACACAATATTGGTTAACATACATCAAACCTATAGCCACCAGACATATACCGACCAGACCTACAGCCACCAGACCTCTATACACCAGACATATAGCGACCAGACCTATATCCACCAGAGTTATATACACCAGACCTCTATGCACCAGACCTATAGCCACCAGTCCTCTATACACCAGACATATAGCGACCAGACCTATATCCACCAGAGTTATATACACCAGACCTCTATCCACCAGTCCTCTATTCACCAGACCTATAGCCACCAGTCCTCTATACACCAGACATATAGCGACCAGACCTATATCCACCAGAGTTATATACACCAGACCTCTATCCACCAGTCCTCTATTCACCAGACCTATAGCCACCAGTCCTCTATACACCAGACATATAGCGACCAGACCTATATCCACCAGAGTTATATACACCAGACCTTTATCCACCAGTCCTCTATACACAGGACCTATAGCCACCAGAGTTATATCCACGTGACCTATATCTACCAGACATATATCCACCAGACCTATATCCACCAGAGTTATATACACCAGACCTCTATCCACCAGTCCTCTATACACCAGACCTATAGCCACCAGTCCTCTATAGCGACCAAACATATAGCGACCAGACCTATATCCACCAGAGTTATATCCACCTGACCTATATCTACCAGACATATATCCCCCAGACCTAAATCCCCCAGAAATATAGCCACCAGACTTAAAGCCACCAAAGTATTGCCACTAAAGTATAGCTAGCAAAACTATTGTCATCACAACTAAAGCCACCAGTCAAATGAACCCACCTAAACAAGCGCATTACATAAAAAAAAATATTTGAAACAATAGGAGCATTGTAGCTTGTTGAACCGCCTTGGGTGCCATGCTATAAATGTAGTTACCCGTTTACGACGCGCCGGCTAATGTGATGAAAAGAAAATACTTCTGTGAGCTGCCTTGGTATTTTTAGTCCTAATTAGCTGCATAGTTCTATAGCTATCCTTTTTTTAAACGCCCTCTCTGTGTTGTTTCCACAGAAATCTCCCCATCTGATATCGTTCTGATCTCTGAGCAAGGCATGTCCGTATCCGATCCCATGCAAATCTCTGTGCTTTCCGGCTTGAAGAGTTCTTTATTAGTTTGTGTGTTCCTCTGTATCCGTGTGGCTCTGAGACAGATGTGCCTATTGTGACTTTGGCGTACGTTGTGTGTAAAGGTCAGCACAGCAACGTAAGCGATCGGCGTGTAGCCTAGCTTGATGACACAGCCAGCCATCAACACTTCCCATTTCTGAAGAGAGGATGTTGCTCAGGCCTGACAAGGCCCACTCTGTTTATGAATTCCTGAGGCCTGATACAGCCAGGGAGTCATGGAGTTCTCTGGAAGCAAGTGTGTGTGTTGGGGGGGGGGGTTGGTATATGAATGTTGCAGTGCGTTAAATGTGTATTTTATAAATGAATATACACATGAATAGAAAGTGTGTGTGTGTGTGCTGGAGGATGTAAATCACCCTAATCAATTACGGGACATGCCATGTCATTTCTGATACCACACGGACACGGGGGGGGGGGGGTCGAACAGCTGTCCCATGGTGTCTCACACACGGCCGTTACAAGTCACAGGGTTCCAAAGAGAGGGAGCGCGTCGAACACTGATGTCTTACCGCAACTATGAATATCTGGCATCCTACCAGTGGAGGGAATCACTGTCTCCCTCTGTTTGTACGCCAGGCCTGATTCCGTGTTGTCAGTTTCACCGCGTCTTTGTCGGCAGCTGTCAATTACCTTTCTGCGGCCGCCGGAGGCGAGTCTCCACACGGCACACTTTAGCGCTCCAAGAAACGAGGACAAGAGAGGAAAGAGAGGCGATGGGGGTGGGTGGGGGGGGGGGGTTTGGGGGGTCTAGGGGCGATGGGGTGGGGGAGCGACAGCGTACAGTAGCGAGGCGGCGGCTCTTAAAGGCGCAGTGCGGATCGGGACGCCATCGAGGGCCTTATCTTGCCATCGTGACACGGCCAGGGGAGTAGCAGTACATTAACGCCCCGGCTGAGATAGGAGGTGTCTGCCTCGCGCTCCTCCACCATGCAGATAAGCCCCTGCCGAGGCAGCGATAGCACTAGCCGAGTGACACACGCGTCTCGCTGGCAGGGACGCCAGCCGGCCACGCACACCCCTTCATTTAGTGGAGGAGCAGGGAGAGGCAGAACGGGAGATGGGGAGGAAAAATGAGGTGAGGAGGTGGAGAGGGAGACGGGCGGGTTGAGGAGGGAAGTGGGATTTAGAGAAACTGTACAGGTTAGAGGGGCTAGGAAGTGCGGGTTGGAGGGGTTACGTTTGAGGGCATAGGGGTTAGGGTTGGAGTTTCTGGTCCGGGTTAGGGAGCCAGGCTGGGTCTGAGGAGATAGGTTGGAGGGCCTTGTAAGTCAAACCTACATTTAGGAATTAGACCAGGAAGCGATTCTTTCTGTCGTCTTTAGCTGATTAATCTAACAAGAATGCCCTGGTTGCTTCCGGTTTAATCCCGTTCCCCACCACAACTAGCTCGAGGCATTCCCTCCAGGCTGGTCTGCGGGCGTGTGGCTACCGCAGGAACCCACGGCGAGGTTCCTATCGCCTCGCTCCCCGGGTGAGGACCCGCAGTCCTCACCTGTATTCACCCGGGAGCAAGTCGCCATAACAGCAGGTTCCCCCGGCTGAGCCGGGCCGGGTCCGCTCTGGGGCTGAGCCCGGTCCCCTGTGGTGCTCCATCCTGCTCGCGCACAATGCAAGGCGGTAGCTCCTCCTCGCCGCCGCACCGCCCCTCGTGGCCACGGGCCAGCCGGCGTGCTTGTTCCAGGGCGCGCAAACGCGTGGCTGTTGGTTCGCGGGCCCCCTGGCCCTCGTGTGCTCGTGCCGATCCCTTAGGGTCCCGGAAAGGAGCGGGGATAAGAAGCCGGCACAAATACAGATGCTGACACGCAAGCGGCACACACATACTAATTGGGGGTGGAGGGGAGGTTCTGGCCTCAGGCCCTCCGGGGGGGCTGTTTGTAAATTGAGAGTTTAAGGGGAAGCCGGGGCATCCAAACATCTAA
This sequence comes from Novumbra hubbsi, assembly GCA_016801125.1. Lineage (NCBI taxonomy): Eukaryota > Metazoa > Chordata > Actinopteri > Esociformes > Umbridae > Novumbra > Novumbra hubbsi. Next base: position 4,264 of record JACXGK010000298.1, read on the forward strand.
ACACGTCCTTTGGATCCAGTGGCCTTTGATGCCGTCTCCTCCTCCCTCTCTCCCCCTCTCCCTCCTTCTGTCCCTCCCACACACAGAGGCCATTTGGACGCCTTCAGCGGCAGACAGAGCGAGACCCGGTCTTAAGGTCTCCTCAGCTCCCGCCTCACTCGGAAGCGCGCGTTTCAAAATGAAAAGTGGCGTCCTTCTTCCTGCCATATTTCATCCCTGTCTGTGCGCCTCGCTCACAACCAGGTTGTCTTTGAAATGGATACCGTTTCAGTTGTCGTCCCAAACAAGTCACCGACTGCCCCCCAAAACTACAAGGAGAGTGCCCCTCCCAGAGCCGGTCTGAGGGGCTGCTTGCTCGCGTTAAGAAGTGTTGAAGGCTTTTAATGATTGGCTATCCATCATCCTGCACATTTCCAGAACAAGATCTAGCCACTGATGAAATATCAAAGTTCAAGATGTTATTGTCATTGACTTGTGGTTTTATTACGATTTAAAATCTATTCCTGTTTAAAATCACTAAGATCGTTTTTTTTTTTTTTTTTTTACAGAAATTCTCCTTTTTTAGGAGAAATGATATTTAGGGAACCTATAGGTGATGTAGTTTCAGTTCAATACTATGACTTTGAATTCCTTGCATTGCAATTCTAAATATTCTTAATATCTATGTTGTTTTTAAACGTCGTTTTTAAATTTGGTACACTACAATAGCATTTTAAAACCCAACTAAAGCTTTCCACACAGAAAAAATAGCCAAGATGTATTTAGATGTATTAGTTTACCTACACTTTATACTGCACACTTTGACCCTTTTACTGTTGAGTAGAGCCAGAACAAAAGCTTTGCTGTTCGACTGCGCTACTCAACGACGCCACACGCAACATGGAGCTTGGGCAAGGCATGGTAAGCGTAGTGCAGAATGTCTGGTGGGGCACGGTGAAGATGACACTGTTGTTCTACGACAGTTGGAGACAGGCAAGGGGACTGAGATGTAACGCGGTGGTAAGAGGAAGTGGGGAGAATGCATGTGGGATGAGGTCGGGGCACTGCGGTCAGCCTGGTTGAAACCTCTCTAGACCCTTTGTTGGGTATCCACCTATCGTGCTGTGCTGAGGATTTGAAAGCTTGTGTGCGTGTCTGCTTGTTGGTCTTTGTGTGTGTTTGTGTGTGTATGTGTGTGTGTAGAAGCATGATGTTCTACGTTATGTGTCACCCAACAGCCGTGATGTCTCGATCAGCGGTGTCTTAATTACACATCCTGTTTACAACCTATTGTGTTTCATTTTAGCACGTAGCACACCCTCCCCCTTCCCTCCCACCAGCCCTCCCCCGTCACCCCCCCCAGCCCTTCCCTGGCCGTGCGCGAATACGGCTCCGCTGCTCACACTGGCACGGCAGCCACCTCTCTGGGCCAAACCCCTCCTCCTTTGGGCTAAACCCCTCCCCCTCTGGGCCAAACCCCTCCCCTTCTGGGCTTGCCTGACGTAGCCTCGCCTTCCCGCTGCCGCCGTCATTTCAACGTTTACTTGAAATGTACAGGACGTCGGTTACTTATGTTTTAACGTCATTTAAATGTTTACTTGAAATGTACAAGACGTTGGTTAGTTATGTTTAAAAGTAATTTCACTGTTTACTTGAAATGTACAGGACGTTGGGTAGTTATGCTTTAACGCCATTTTGATAAGCAAACAAATGAATGTGTGACTATGTCATTGGAATTAGTTTTAACGATGGTTGGGTGAAAGAAAACGACACAGAATTCCTTTAAACTGATGACTTCTTGGCAAAAAGTCTGTTTTCCTTAACGATTCAAATAGTTCTAATTGTTTGTTAAAATTATGTTTATTCAATCCCCAGGATTTTTACCAAGGGTTCATTTCATCCTGGAGTAAATCTATAAGAGGGGCTGTGGGATTATTTACAAACATACTCACTCCCATACACATACACAGACTGCCGTTTATGGATGTTGCTTTCGCGAAACAATTGTCTAGAAATCAGCAGCATGTTTATTGCATGTCATTCATGCTCAGGGGGTTGTTCTGTTAATAACATGCATGTAGATTGGATGCATGATGAGCGAGCGGGAATACAGGGATTTGTGGGGAAGTAGAGGAGAGGGCATAATGTGAACCTCTGGGTTAAAGGCTCATTAAGTTGGCCTACACGGCTTTCCGCTGTAAATAGTCAAATATTTCTTAATGACATCCGGGGGAATGGCATGGATATGCATGTGAACTCTGGACCCCAAGCCTCCGCACTCTGCTTTTCATTAATATCAAGTGATTGAGCGGAACATTAGGAGATAAAGCGCGGAATAAGATGACATCCAGTATATACCACGGACGGGGGAATTAAAGCGTAATACAATCACTCGGCCTCGCCTACGGAGGCCCTGCCGCCAGGAAGGGTGACATTTTGATTTCCGACGTCTTCGGCTTAGGGGCCGGGTTTTACGCCATTCCTCTTTTAAGTGGCGAGATTGTTAAGTGATTGTCGGGGGTATCCCTCCGCCCCAGCCGACGTGAACAGTCGCCCGCACTCAGGAAGTGAGTGGGCTTCCACAAAAACTAGGGTGGGGAGGTGGGGTGGGGTGGGGTGGGGGGGGCAGTGTCTCTTTAAAGTCTCAGTCCGGCTGGTTATTTTCAGAAGCAGCTGAGAGCCCATCACTTTTTATTAGCTTAATAAATCACCTTTGTTGTCAATCAAGTCGCTGAGAATAATTGGATATGGTTGAAGCCTTGCGTGATGGATTATAAATCATTCAAGATTAAATTAAAAGATAATGCACAAACTTAATGGTTTGTGTTTTGCAGTCTAAATTGCCTTGGAGCAGTGCTGTTTTCCGGCTTTATTGCTCGCCGTTGTTCTTCCCTCCAAAACCCAGCCCGTTCCAGACCTTGTGCCGTGCGGCGGCCCGGCTTCGCCACTGCGGTCGGTTGGGTATGGCGTTTTTTGGGGGGTTTTTCTCTGTGTGTTTTGTGTGTATGTGTGTGTACAGTCATATTGACATGAGTGTTTTGTCGGTCACGCCTCTCGTCCGGCCCACAGGTTGACCCCCCCCCCCCCTCCCCCCACCACGGATGCCGCCTGGCTTTTTAAATTTAGCTCAGGCAATATCCAAAGCAATCAGACGCACGCAACCCTATCTGGAGCGCCGTCCGGCCAGTGACTGGGAATAAACAAACATGTCTGAATTAGGCCGCGGTGGGCCGAGGAGCCCGCTGGCAGATTGGACCTGACACGGCCTCAAACAAGCACCGGCAGCCCTGAACCACCTCTCAGGTGTTGGCCACTCTCTCTCCATCTATCGCTCCCTGCACACCTTCGCGCAAATAGAGGAAGCGCCCACCCAAAAAGCGAAAGAGACAAGAGCCTGTGTGTGTGTGCGCGTGTGTGCGTGCCAAAGGTAGAGCGTAAAGCAAGGCAGAGCGTGGTACAGAGAGAGAAGGCGATATCGTCCACATTAGCGGGCAGAACCTCCATTTGCCCCTCCGTCCCCTTCGTTCTGACAGACCAGACATTATCATAATCGTGCGGGCGTACATGACGGGCCGGTAAAGCGATGCTGTCGTTGTATTTACGGGCGGGTCGTCCCTTGCCTCCCCCGTGGCCCCGTGCGCTAACTTCCCGGCCGAGCCCATCCGAGTAGGTCAAATGACATCTTTTGATCAGGGCTGTCTAAAGAGATCAGAGGAGATTGGCAGGTAATGGATACCCAGTGACAAACCAAATCTAGAGCAGAGCCGGGAGCCGGGAGCCAGCGCCGAGCCGGCTGCCACTTCCCCATTAGGACACCCCCCCACCCCCCCCACACACACAGACGACAGACTGACATCTCCACCGACCACCTAAATCACAGTGCCGGGCAGTCTTAACACTGGGTATTATGGGTTGGAAATAGCTATTATTTCCCCTCTAACATTTTTGTTAGGGTCTGTGTGTGTGTCTGTGTGTCCCCCCCGAGTGTGTGGGTGTGTGTGAGACAGCGGCTCGTATACCACATTCCGCTCGATGCCGCGCGCTTTTTGTTTGTCTAACCTATGTCACCGTTCGCGCCTGCAGTCCCCTGTATGCGCGTGTATTCATATCAGCGTTTGAGTCATTACCGTGCGCGTATTCATGTGTGTGTGTGTGTGTGTGTCATTAGTGTGTGCGTGCGTGTGCGTGTGAATACACACTCCGTGTCTGCAGAGAGAGAACAGCCATGCCCCAGGGACCGCAGCAAGCCAGATCTGTTCTCTCCCATTACCCAGCACTCTCTCTAATGGGCGAGCGACACAGTCCTGTGATTCTGTTCTGAGTGGAGGAGTGTGTGTGGGGGGGGTGCAATGCACACGCACAATGCCGAATGAGCCCCGAACGAGTAACGGGCGAGAGCAGAAACCATGTATACTACTCAGCTACACCCCCCTATAACCTCACCCCGGACCGCACTCCCAGCCCCCCCCCCAAAACGGTCCCCTTGGGAACGCCGGCCGTGACCTCCGGTTGCCCCGCGCCTCAGGAATGCTCCGGCTCCGGGTGGTGCCCGTCTGAATGAGAAAGGCGAGGCCGGCGGATCATTTGCCCAAGATCATCGTCCCGGCATGATAATAGCGAACGCGCTGTCCGTTAGCGGGCCGTTTCCAGCCGCGCCGAAAGACACACCCACCCGCTGCTCAAAAGCCTCCCCCTCCTTCACACACACGCGCGCATCGAAATGTCGGGGGGGGTGGGGGGGTGATTCCACCGGCCGCCGTCCCACGGAGAGAGCATCAGACGGCGGCAATAGATGTTTAGGAAGTCAATTATCATCCCCCCCCCCAGGGCAGAATACAGTCCACTGGCAGATTGTATGGATGTGAATGGGCCCTTTCAGCGGGAGGTTGTAATATACCATCCCGTTCGCCCGTGAACCAGTAGATTGTGCTTTTGGGGGGGGCTCCTGGCACCTCAAACCGGCGTAGGCCTTCCGAAGTTCCGGCGTGCCCCTTTTGGGTTTTCCGGCCCCTCCAGGTCCTTCCGTCCGGAGTGGCACACAAGCGGGCGGACCGGGAGGTGGGTCATTAGGGGGAAAATCATGAGGAAACGCGTCTCCTTTTTGGGTCCGGCGGTGGGGAGGGTCCTCCTATTTGCGAGGAGGCGTCGGAGGAGCTCGGGGGGCCGTGGGGGCGCGGGGACGTTGTCCCAGGCAGCGGAAACGCTGTCAGACACTCTCCTGCTGAGTGGCGTGAGCAGCCGATTAGTCGCGCTCGCGCCGGTGTTCGTGCATAATCCTGCAGCGCCATCGGGCTTCCCCCCGCCGGTGTACCTAACCTCTCTTATCTCCCTAATCCACCCTCAGTCCGACACACTGCACACACACCGCACCGCCGTCATACAGCCAGGCACCGGCCGGCCCGCCATGACAATGTGTATGCAAATGAGCGGTTTAGGACCCCGGGTCATGTTCAGGGAGGGTTCCACAGGAATCCTCATTTCTCTCGCGCTCCTTTCTCTCGCCTCCCCGGTTTCTCTCTCCCTCTGCATCGCCCGCCCATTGTCTCAGTGGGTTTCTCTGCTCCGTTGCTGTTTTAATCCATCTTAATAGAGCCCCGGTGGTCTTGGGCTGTACAGAGACGGGCCGAGCGGGTGGGTGGGTGGTTGGAGGGGGCAAGAGAGGGTGGTTAGAGTAGCCTTTCCCTCCAGATGGAGCGTTCCCTTGTAGCCTTGGAGAGCTGGGCTCCATTCGTCAGGCGTCTGGGTCGATGGGGCGTCTTTCTGCGAATCGATGGCACGCCTCGGCGATCCCTCGCCTCCATCCCTCTCTGAACTCCAAGCGCTCGCTCCGGCTCCGGTCAGCAATGCCCCCTTAGCATCTCACTGACACACACACACACACATACATACGGAAGAACCAACTATAAAATACTCACGGCATCCGCAACTATTTGTCAGCACGTGTCAAATCGCAATAATTAAGCATTATTGATCTCAGATTCAATTTACTTCATTAACGTGGGTCATGGTTGGATCTAATAAAAGGAGGATCTGTGCAGAGGAGAGGGGATGGGCCGTGATAAGGTCCAGCTCCGCCTCCTGTTCTCCCCTAGTGCTTGTGTTGCGTGCTTGAAGCTACTAGCCGTCCGCCCTCTCAAATCGAGTGTCTCACGTCGACATAACAGACAGGCCTTCTGCCTCTTCGGTGTTGGCCACAGTACATCTACAAACGTTTAGGGGGTTAGTGCATCTTTCATAACCAGCCAAGCGTCCTTTTCATGCCCTATGTGCCTTCACCCGGACACCCGTAGGTTTCTGTGCCTCCTTCCTCTTGTTTCTCCGCATTCCGATAAGCCAGTGAACTTGAGTGGTATTTGAATGGCTTCCCCCATTGTCGTCTCCTGCTTTACACCTCTGACCATGGCTCCCGTGACAGCCCCGGGAAATGGACGGCTAACGAAGTCACTCTCATCAGTTGGCCGTAAAATGGGTCACACGGTTTAACTAAAGCTGTCCGTCAAAGCTGATGAAGGCATGTGACACCCCCCGCACACCGACACACACACACACAAGCACACGTTTGTTTTAACATCCATCCTTACATCCTTGTGAGGGAATATGATCATGTTTTTTATCTGTAATCTAACAGTAACGTCGATAACTAGCTTTTGTGCCTATGCTCAATCTAAATCACCTAGCACGATCCCTATTGCCAAACCCTAACCCTAACTTTTTTTCTAACAGTGACCTTAATTATACTCTAAACCTAACTGAATTGTCAGTTTTTACCATCTTTGTGAACACTTCTGTAAACCAGAATCACACACACACACACACATCATGTCATACATTCCACACTTACACTCATGTTTCCCTGTAGCCTTTTTTATTGGCCAAAATGACCCCTCAATATTTGTATTGACTTGTATACACAATAGTTAACCAGAATTGACCGTGTATGGAAATAACTTTCTTGTAATAATTTACTTCTAAGATATACCAGAAATGGATGCAATTCATGGAAGGATCTGCAGCAATTGTGAGAAACAAATCAATGGAATTTTAAATGGATTGATGATACCTCAGGTTAAGACTTGCAGACTAATAAAATCGACACTAATTCACGCTTGGTATCCCAAGACACTGGAATAGATGGTGGGTTCGGTCCTGGATTGTTTCAATACGGAATCCTTTTGATACAGATGAATGAGTTATGTTGATAAGTACACCGATCTCACGGCGATCTGAGGTTCCGATCCCAAAAGCACACATCTCTCCCCCCATTTCAAAGGGCCTTTCTCACCGGGTCTCCTCTTGATATTCCTCTGAAAAGGAGATCAAACTCCTCTCTTCCTCTCTGCTGCCAATTAATTCATGCCCCCCCCCCCCCCCCCCCCCCCCCCCCCCCCCCCCCCCCCCCCCCCCCCCCCCCCCCCTCCCCTCCCGTCCCCCCACCTCTGCCATCTATTTCTGTCTTTCCCTCTCCAGCCACCTCTACGCGCCGGGCCTGAGGCTAAGAGCTGAGGTGAAGGTAGTCTCCGTGCGCCGTATGTCTCGCGTTCCGCGCCGGTCGCGAGCGTGACCCCGCCCACGCCAGCAGCACTGCCTGCCGAGCGCGCGGCCGCCGCCCCTCGCTCTTCCGGAGTGGTCGGCTGTCCGAAGGCGCGCTCACGCGTTTATGCCGGGTCGGAGTGTGTTCTGTCAGGTTCAAGGTTGGCCAAGGTCTCCGTTCTCGGCTCGTTGGTTCGCAGAGGGCAATGCGAGGTTCGGTGGAACAATGTCACTGCACCGGCACAGATGTCCACGTGTTATTTCAGCCCGTCGCTCAGCTTTCAGATGCATTTTTTTAGTACATTTGAATCCGTGTTGTAATGATGTTTAAGGTGAACTAGGCATTTATATTTAGTACAGCGGCAAAGGTTTCGCCGAAGATTTATGGGCTTAGGTGTAAAACAGGTCTGTTCCTTATGCCCCCCCACCCCGTCCCTTCCTTCTGTGTGTTTTAATTACATTTAACAGCTTTAAGTCCAGCTTGTATTTTGAGGAGAGAGATTTCACATGGGCGTTTGGCCTTGATGTGAGTGCTGTTCTGACTGCTTCCCGAGCACATGCATTGTTCTCTTAAACAGCTGTCGTTTGGGTTGATTCAGAACAGATGGCACTCTGCATGTACACGTGTGTGCTTGAGCCCGGGCCCGCACGTGGTGTGTGTTCCTCAATCCGTGTGTGCGTCTGTGTGTTTATACTGCACCATCAGGGTCGCCTGTTACGCTGTGTGGAATTGGATTACATTATGAGATATCCTCCCTTTTAGCTACTCTGTGTTTCAATTGTGCTTTTTCCCTGTGCAAGATCTGCCGCATCTGTTCACAAAATGGCAGGTGCCCTTATAGGTGGTGCGTCTGAACGAGGCGACGTACTGTTCATTAAACGCAACGACCATCGTCAGGACCCTTGTGACACGGATGCACCTCAACTGTGCTCTTGAGATATTTTTCAACCATTTCAGCCAAAACATCCCCGAAATGATTGACGAGAGAATGCGTTCCTTTGCTTTCCAGGCGTTGTGCCGGCCTGCCAACGTACTTCATGTTCTGCACACTCACATGTATTAGCACACTCAACGCTACCCATTCCGACTGGCTGCGTGTTAATGAGTGATATTGAGCCCTAAGCAGCCTGCCTGTTCAGCCGGAAGGCCGCAGAGACAGCCGAGAGGCACAGGGTTTCGGCTGCGGCAACAGCGACTGGGAGGTGCTACCGTGTTCCTGTGCATCGGGTTTATCCCACGGCGTCACACTGCCAAAGGCAACAAAATGAACACCGTTGACAATGACAGAGGTTTTCTTCTAGTCTAGGCTGATGCGGTGCTCACACCTTCGCTACCTTGCAGAGACAGAAGTCTGCAGTAGCACTGTCGGCTGTGAGACACGGCTGAGTCAGAAACCCGTCTCCACCGTTGAAGGAGAGATCTGCACCTTTCCAAGATGCAGAAAATGCTAATACGCTAGAGTTACTATACGTTCGGACCGCTCGACTTCTTTTTTATTATTTCCGTCTATTATCGTGAGTCAGAGTGAAAAAAGCAACAGTATTGACTGTAAAGGCGAAGTAAGATTTGCTGTAAGATTGATTCTTCTGTTCCTGTGTGAAAGGCAATACTTAGATATCTTATAGTTAATGCGATGAGCATTGAGATCATTCCCATTCAAGTGACCTTTAAACAGTTGACAGATGATAGAATGTTTCCACCGACACACTGTGTTCTGTGTCATCCCTACCCTCCGTTTACATACCTGGACGATGAGTGATGGGAAGTTAGGAATCAGGTGCGGCCAGGGAATGCAGAGAATTACCCCGGTGTCCCATCTGCATTGCATCCTGGTCTCTCGGCACGCGGTTTCCAGAAACCCTCCGTCACAAAATAATACATGCGTCTGCACAAAGCTAGAAAGTGCTTTTTTATTTGTATATTTACGTCTGACTCAAATACGCATTTTATTGTTTTAAACAGGAGGGATTTGAATATAAATTGAAAGCATACACTGCCGGGCTAAACTGTAAATAATAACTAAACTTTCTAATCTTTTGTAATTGAAGCAAATGTATTTTGTTCTGAGAGGTTTGTCGGTCGAAACGTACACAGATTCATTTTTATTTACACAAAGGCTAGCCTATGGCGGGTAATGAGTGAAAATGCATGCTTAATTTAAATGGTGAGTGTGTCTGTTAGGAAATGCATTAGAGGCTGAAGAAGAAGCGTAAGACATATTAATTGACAGACAGGAACTGCTGTCTCGGAGGTTGATACAAGTAATTTATTACTTCAGAAACGAATGCCACCTCCAGAATGTGCTTCATTAATTTCAAATTTAGTTTTAATTTCAAGCTGTTGCCCCTTGAGAAGAATAAGGTGGCAAGTTGTGTTTGAAGAGACATTTCTTCCTCTGCCTCTTCTCCCTGTCTTTCTCTGCAGTAAGAACAAAGGGGAGGGTGGTGGAAGTTTATTCCATTTGGAAACAACGCAAATGCAATGGGGAAGTGGAAATGGAATTACAGCAACAGTTTATGAAATGAACTAGTCTTGTCTATGATTGCTTTGTTTGTTATGGTGGAAAAAAATATTTGGTGCTTTCTATTGCATCAGATGTCTAATTTGCAAGGCATTGCAAAAATGCCACATTGGAGATGTGTTCATCTGTAGACGTAGTGTGCAGTTTTAATAACAATCCTCTGTATTTCTCTCTGTTTCCTCAGCGTACGCCCCTGAGGATGAGAAGGAGGCGGCCCTGCTCCATGACGACCTAGAGGGGGAGGACTCGGCTGCGGAGGAGGAGCCTGCGGTCAAGTACATGTGCCAAGACAAGGACTTCCTTCTCAACGGTCAGCCCGCTTTCCACGATTCCCCGGTGGCTGACTTCTCCGGCCACGAGATGGACAATGAGTCTCACCTGAGTGAGTCCAGCGACCGGATGTCAGACTTTGAGAGTGCCTCCCTCAAAAACGAGGAGGTCGCCAAGGTGCCCCTGACATCCCTGTCGCCTTCTTCCTCAGTCATGTTGGCCACCACCATGGCCACATCCGCTGAGGATGGCGCAGCCACCGGGCCGGACAGCCTGGAGCAGATGAAGGCCATCTACACCAGCTTCCTGACCAACTCTTACTGGTCGTCCCTGAACCTCAACCTCACCCAGCCGCCCACCGTGGAGAAACCTACGCGAAGCCACAGCAGCAGCAGCAGCAGCAGTAGTAGCAGCAGTTGTGGCAGCAACGGCAACGGTTACGACTGGCACCAGTCCGCCGTGGCCAAAACCCTCCAGCAGGTCTCTCAGAACCAGAACCGTCTCAATCACCCGGCGGTGGAGCAAAACAACCTGTTCAGCACCGTGCAGCTTTATCGTCAGAGCACCAAACTCTACGGCTCCATCTTCACGGGCGCCAGTAAATTCCGCTGCAAGGACTGCAGTGCCGCCTACGACACGCTGGTCGGGCTGACCGTGCACATGAACGAGACGGGCCACTATCGTGATGACAACCACGAGACAGACAGCGAGGGCACCAAGCGCTGGTCCAAGCCGCGCAAGCGTTCTCTGCTGGAGATGGAGGGCAAAGAAGATGCACAGAAGGTCCTGAAGTGTATGTACTGTGGACATTCATTTGAGTCTCTGCAGGACCTCAGTGTCCACATGATTAAGACAAAACACTATCAGAAAGTACCTCTGAAGGAGCCGGTGACTCCTGTGGTAGCTAAGATAATCTCCTCTGCCCGGAAGAGAGCCCCCATTGAGCTCGACCTACCAAGTTCCCCAGACTCCAACGGGGGTACCCCCAGACCCTCAGTGAATGACCCAAATGACCCCCTACAGAAGGTATCCAGCCCCTATATCACCCCAAACAACCGTTACGGACACCAGAATGGAGCCAGCTACGCATGGCAGTTTGAGTCCAGGAAGTCCCAGATTCTGAAATGCATGGAGTGTGGCAGCTCCCACGACACACTCCAGGAGCTGACTGCTCACATGATGGTGACTGGTCACTTCATCAAGGTCACAAACTCTGCCATAAAGAAAGGCAAGCCCATCATGGAGTCCCCGTCAACACCCGTCCCCGTCGTTTCGGCCGGCGAGGAGAAAGTCCAGTCTGTTCCCCTGGCGGCCACGGCATTCTCCCCGCCTCCTCCTCCCATACCTCCCCCATCTAGCGTCTCCCCTGCCATGACAGTGGAGATTAAGAAGGAGGAGAAGGAAGAGGACTGCACGAAGGAAACCAGCAGCAGCCGCAAATCCAAGAAGACTGGCGATGATGAGACGGAGGAGAAATTCGATATCTCCTCCAAATACTCCTATTTAACAGAGGAGGATCTCGAAGAGAGCCCTAAGGGTGGGTTTGACATATTGAAGTCTTTGGAGAACACAGTGACTACCGCCATTAACAAAGCACAGAACGGTGCTCCCAGCTGGGGGGGCTACCCCAGCATCCACGCTGCCTACCAGCTGCCCAACATCATGAAGCTTTCGCTGGGTCACACAGGGAAGAGCTCGCCCCTCAAGTACATGTTCCCCGGAGGAGAGATCCTTTCCCCAAATGCCAAAAACCAACCGCTTATCTCACCTCCCAGTCGTCAGACCTCTCCTCTCCCCAAAAACAACTTCCACGCCATGGAGGAGCTGGTCAAGAAGGTGACGGAAAAAGTAGCAAAGGTGGAAGAGAAAATGCGCGAGCCTACTGTAAGGGCGTCCCCACTGAGAAGAACCACGCCATCCCCCTGTGGCAGTGAGGCAGGGGAGTCAGCCCGGGGGGATTCACCCAAAGACAGGAGAGGGTCTAAAACCCCTGAGAGCATCGGAGGCGGCAGTCACAAAGAGTCTAACGGTGATGCCAATATGAAGGATTCAGTGGAGAACGGGACCGAGTCCACCGTCAAATCCCCCGTCTCCGCCCTGTGCGGCAGCACAGCCATCATCACTGACCACCCGCCGGAGCAGCCCTTCGTCAATCCTCTAAGTGCGCTCCAGTCGGTGATGAACGTCCACCTGGGTAAGGCGGCTAAACCTGCCTTGCCCTCCCTGGACCCGATGAGTATGCTCTTCAAGATGAGCAACAACTTGGCGGAGAAGGCTGCGGTTGCCGCTTCCACGCCGGCTCAGACGAAAAAAAACAACGAGCACTTGGACCGCTACTTTTATCACGTCAACAACGACCAGCCGATAGACCTGACCAAAGGCAAGCATGAAAAGAGCAGCTCTCTGGGTTCGTGTACATCCACGCCCTCCTCGGTGTCCCCCTCCTCTACGGTCACAATGGCCAAGGCCTCGTCTGCGGTGGCCTCCTTCATGTCCAACTCCCCGTTGCGTGAGAACGCCTTGTCAGACATTTCCGACATGCTGAGGAACCTCACCGAGAGTCAAGTCAGCAAGTCCTCCACACCCACCAGCCTGTCGGAAAGGTCCGACATTGAGGGTGCCACCCAAGAGGAGCTGGAGGAGATCTCTCCGGCCCAAAAGCGCAAGGGCCGGCAGTCCAACTGGAACCCCCAGCACCTGCTCATTCTCCAGGCCCAGTTTGCGTCCAGCCTTCGGCAGACCGGCGATGGGAAGTATGTGATGTCAGATTTGAGCCCCCAGGAGAGGATGCACATATCACGTTTCACAGGCCTCTCCATGACCACCATCAGCCACTGGTTGGCCAATGTCAAGTACCAGCTGAGGAGAACCGGTGGGACAAAGTTCTTAAAAAACCTGGACTCTGGCCATCCAGTGTTCTTCTGCAGCGACTGTGCTTCTCAGATTCGTTCCCCCTCCACTTACGTCAGCCACTTGGAGTCTCACCTGGGCTTCAGGCTTAGAGACCTGACCAAACTTTCCGGAGAACAGCTCGTCAGCCAGATCTCACGTCACACCAAAAGCCTGTCTGAAAAACTGCTGTCCAACCACTCCCACTCCAACTCTCACCCCCTCTCTCATGCCCACTCCCCGTCTCCGTCTCCCGACGAGGACGGAAACGGCACCTCCTATCAGTGCAAGCTCTGCAACCGGACTTTTGCAAGCAAGCACGCGGTCAAGCTCCACCTGAGCAAGACCCACGGGAAATCCCCAGAGGATCATCTTATGTATGTCTGTGAGCTGGAGAAACAGTAGCACTAAGCTTTGGACATGCTGCACTCTCCCTTTCTCGCTGACTTTCTCTCTTTGTCTTTAGCTCCTCACAGACATTTATTTCCAAAAGGACTATTAAGTGATAAAACTGCACAAAGATGCCATACAACTACTGTTTAGTTTCGCCCAAAAAGCTTTTGTTTGTTTATATTCTTCTTCTTTTTTTTAAAGATTTTTTTTTTATGTGCAGTGTTGAAGAAAGAGGAGCTGTTGTCACTGATGAAACTAATGAAGGTTTAAAAAAAGATTTTAAAATGAAGTGGTATGTATTTTCAAAGTTGTGTAAATTGGATTTGAGTTCCTTATATTTTGGCATCTATGAGATGCAATAAGCTGCATGCATAAATGAGACAGTTTAGTTATTTGGTAACTAAATCTGGTGCACTTTTCTTTTTTCTCTTTCCCTCTCTCTTTTTGTTAATGTGAGCTTTCCGTGCTGGTTTCAGCATCTGAAATTTAACCCTCTGAGTACGGCCAAGCACTTCTACCCCAACGATCGAAAAACCCCTATCCAAACAAAATTATTTCAGATTGGAATCAACCAAGCTATTATGTGGTTCATAAGATGCACAAAGAGAGTACTAGAAGTTAATTTCCAACAGTAAGTCTTTAAACATGCATTGTAAGTGATGCAGAATCTAAATCTGAAGTTGTTTACTTTGTTTAATCAGGGGCCTTTATGAATTCAGGTCTATGTAAAAATGTATATAAAAACATATATACTAATTCCTGTCTAAATTATGCATCATTTTTATATTTTTAATTTAAGAGGAGTATGACTATCTACTGGTGCACAATATATGAAGACATTAATGAAATTGTTTTGCACAATAGTTTTATAAATATGTTATTTAATCAAATGATATGAAAATGAGAGGGAAGAAAATTACACAAGACTTTTATTTCAACCTCGTGCTCAAAGGGTTAAACCTCTAGTACAAGACATTACATGTGCTGATATTTGAACATTAAAAGATGTTGTACAAAATATGTTACTTTATTAAGTAATGAAGATTTCCACATGTAACCTCTTATTTATAAGCGCCCTTGGTTGTTGTTTCATATCGTAGAATGCCTTTTTGATTGGTCGTTTCTTTTATGTTCTGTCTGATTACTCTCCCACAATTCCTAACTGCAGCTTCATCTTTTTGGGATGTGAAAGGTAACCATGGTTATCTCACCTATGACTGACAGTTCTGCCACGTTTTGGCAGTTCATTTGCTAAAGTAACTGACAGCTGCCAGTGTACGGAGATCGTATGTGTAAAATATTGGCATGTTAACAGCACAGACACTGTAGTGCATTCTGTGCCGTGTTTTTTTTTTTTTTCTCCCCTGTTGTTGTTGTTGTTGACAATGAAGCACCCATTATATGACTTCATATAACCTTTTTTTCTACTCCAGCATTAAAACGAAAGCGTTTTTTGCAATAACACTGCGTGTCGTGGCTCACAATTATGTCGGCGCTGTGCGTTTTCTAATGAGCACATTAAACTGAAATCGTGTCAGCATCTGGCCTTGATGGGTTCTAGACGAGGGTGCGGTGAGTGGCAGGGCCCTGTTGAAGCGGTCCACAAAGCTCTGTCTGAAGCGGGAATGGTCGCTGGGACATATTCGGAGCCACTATGCCAAACCGCTGAGACAAAGACCACCCAAACACTATAACATGTCCATCAAGTGTGTGTGTGTGTGTGTGTGTGTGTCGGTAACCAATTCTCAATCTCTATTTAAATATGTAGGGCTATGTAAGAAAACATAAATAGAAAAACTGCATACTGAATGCTGAACTATAACTAAGCCGTCTGGCATCTCTATTCACCAACACAACAACATGTGAACTGAGAGCTGCCCTTCCCCCCCTCCATCTCCTTGACTGGATGCAGCAGATAATTGCGTAAACCCTGGCATTAGCTGTCTCATTTTCACCATCCGCTGCTCTGTAATTAGCCTGGGCTTCCATTTTGAATGTACAGTAGATGTTGAAAACAAACACGGGGAAACACAGTTGTCTAAGCCTCATGGAGGGGAACAATGCAACCATGATGAGCTCATGACTTCCAAGTTCTATAAGCAGCAACAATTAGGCCCATTCTATCAGCACAGTTAGGTGGTTAGTTACATACTAGGTCCATTGCCTCACCATGCATCAGGGCATTCACGGTCGAGAGATAGAGAAGGAGGATTGCTTCTCAACTTCATCGTTTGTCCTTATGGTTTGTTTTCATCTTTTACCTGCCGAATATGTTTCGCGTCAGGTCCTGTCACCAAAACTACCTCACAGATAAACTCCTACACACTGTTAAAGACCAACATCCGCACGCACACACACACACTCCGGCAGCCAGGTAGAGCGACTTCATCCGTGGTGACAAGGTGCCGCTGTGTGTGAAAATGTCAGCCTTCACAGCCGTGTCTGATGTCTGGCGCCGTATTTAAGGCTCTCATTAGTCGCAAAGAAAATATGCGTGAAATTGAAGTGTAAGAAAGCCATTTTCTCTCCACTCTCACATCCAGGGAGCATAGAGTCGGCTGGGCTTATTAAGGTTCAAAACAGGCATGGAGGAGACAATGTGTAGCCAGAATACTCTTATGCAGACACACAGACTTATGCACACTCACACGCACGTACACACACACACATACTTATCTGCTATGTATTTCTCACAATCTCTGAGACTACAGGCTTCATGTCTACAGATATGCGGTATGGATGTACAGTTTAAAATGAGTATCAAAAGAACAAAGGGGTGGAGGATTTCAAATGAAGGGCTTTTACCTGATAGGACACAGGAATGCTGTGCCAAAATTGAGAAGGAAACATCCACATTTGATGTAAAAAAAACACAGGCGCGAAAATAATCTGCTATAGAAATGAACATTGTAAATTACGTCTTGGAGATGTTGTTTAGTGCAAGCACATGCTGCCTCATGGTAACCAAAACAATATCCACGTCCTGGCCGGTGCCTACATTACAACACAGCCAGTGTGCGACTTTAAGCTGCTCAGACTTGAATCCTTTATATGGCGAGGTGTACTGCCGATTTAGGTGTAACAGAAAACACCCTTGATGGCTCTTCTCTGCACAATGTATTAGGTCGGCACAAACAGAAAGCCCTACAAAAGGCTAGCGCACACACGCATACTTGAAAACAACGCATAACACTCCATCACAGCTATCAATTTAAACTTCTAAAGAAGTTTTTATCTAGTCAAGAGCTGCAATTCCTATCATTTTATTTCTACAAATACAAAACTGTTACAAAACTTTAGGACAACCTCTAACACAAAAATAATTCCATTAAGTGAATCCGGTGTAGATATGGTGGAATCCTTCGGTTTGGCTTAAGTGATTCAGTATTCACAATCATACACACACTTACAGGTTGAAAAATCAGATGTGAGCCTTACCTTAACAGATAGAAGGTCAACATTAGACGTTGGACCGTTATCTGTGGTGTTAAAACATCCACAAACTCAATGACTTGAAAGTCGTCCAGTAGGGGCATTGGTGAGCACTGCAAGGTCTACATTTTGGTAATCTAGCAAACAGAACCACTAACAGTATTGACTTCATATATTACCAGTTTCATTTGGTAATCAAGTATTAACAATGCTATTCTTTAACCAAGTGAACCAAATGGTTTAAACCGTTGCCTTTGACGGCTAAACATGAATCCTTATTATTGTATGTTTTCATATCAAGCCTTTCCCAAACGTTCTACTTTACAGTATCCGTTCTAAAAACATACCTTACCCTAGGATTAACACCTAACCCTAGCCATTTTTGTCTAAGGGAAAGGCTAATATCCCCTCCTGGACAGTTTATTAGATACACCACTGCATTCAATAAAATCAATCGCTACTACAGTAAGTCATATGGCAATGGCTGCCTAAATGAAACTGGCAGATAGACGTTGAGGCATTTTGTTACTCTTTTATTGAACATTAGAATTTACAGCATCCTACCACACGATGTCCGGCTACCAGCTAAACATGACAAGCAGCTCCAGTGTACAAAAAGTCACCAACACAGGTTCACCTACGCAGTCCCCATATCTTACTCCCAACCCTATTTATCATTTTCACCCTAAGCTAAAAATAGTCAAATCCCTTTAAGGGAATATTGAAAGTCCCCATAGGTTATATTTTCCAAGTTTGTCCCCAACAGGATACTGAAACCTGTAACCACACGCACACACACACAAACACACACATACACACACAAACACACACTCACACACACACACACACACACACAACAGGGATTGCCACATTAGACCTGAATGTATTCACTCCACTGTTGACCCAATGTTGTTTGCAATGTTGTCTGGAGATGTTTTTGAGCCTAAGGAACTACTTCAACCTGTGTTATTTGCTAATCATTCACTATTTTAACAACGTCTTCACAATGTTAACGTAAGGACAACCAGTACATTCTCAATCTTAACCACCCGCCCCCCCACCACACCAAAAATAATCACTAATGTGAATAATACTGGCATGCGTCTAAATCATGGGCGTGTCCTGCTGACCTGAACGCTACCCCAGTCACCGGAGAAAGCGGAGTGTATCGAGGGACGACAGGAAAGAGAGAGAGGGGAGCGATGGTTAGGACTGCACCATCGTAGATCTTCCTGCCGTCACGTTACCAAAGTATCTTAAAATAACGCGGTTGATGAATGTGCAGTTTTCCTAATTTACGGTGCTGTAGTGGGCTCAGGGCAACATGCGGGATGGAGATCTTAAATGGGGCTTGAACAGCACTCCTCACAACAAGAAATCAATATGCCATGTAGCTAGGGAACTATCTCCTCTTCCAATGGATCGTGCGGGTAATTTCCTCTAAACGCCACAAACACCATTCACACTTCCCTGCCGCAAAATATCATTGCACGCGGACAAGCTCGTCTGTAGCACGTCGACGCCTGTGTTCTGTGTTGCAGAACCCAGGACGGACATCAGCTTTAGGTTACAGGTCAATCGCACCGAATACAGAATGACACTGATACCTTTACTTTACCATAAATACCACACACAAATGTCACGAACAAAAACCACAAGTTTCAGTTCATACCTATTCGGATGTCATCATCAATTGTATAAATGGCCCTTTCATTCCAACCAATACAGGGGTGTTGAAGATCACAGCCGGCATGACAGTGTGGCAGCTGTGAAGTTTCATGGATCAACGTATGTCAGGGTATGAAAACTCACATGACGGCTGTTAGTTTTGCATAGCTAAAAAATGTTCAGTACATGCTAAAGCTTTATTTCTCTACAAGCTAATCCATCATAATTTGGCAAATACAAGCATCTTTTGAAGGAGGATGAAATGGAGAGGGTTCACACTAAACGTCGCACAGACACCAAGTTGTTCTCAAGAGAATAATAATGAAACAGTATTAATAACAGGGTATCTGCAGGTTTCAGCAAGTTTACTTTGAAAGCAATTTTAATGCCACTTTGAATTCAATTTAAGACCAATTTGACAACAACACCCCACGCAAAGAATGCATAGGGACACCAATAAGACTGAAGTAAGGCATTTACAGATGGGCCGGGGTGGTGCTGAAGGTCTTACAGACTTTCGATTGAAGTAGAGGCGGGCGTCAAAATGCAAGCAGGTTTGCAAGCGGCGCAGTGCGTGGTGCTCTATCCCGTGACCGGCCGCTTGTTCGTGGGTGGAGGTGTCAAAAGTTGAAAATGTTTTAACTATTGAGCGGCCGCACCCATGTCGACCAATGAACAGGGTTCATCTTGTCAACCAATAAAATCATTGACAACATCGATATTCGATCGTAAACATGTACTATTGCTCTTTTGGATTTAATTGTTGATGAGCACCAAAACAAACAGCTGTTTAGGGTGCTTTAGTATTTGCATGTGACGCATGAGAACATGACTGTAGCACTGTTAGTGAAGTAGGCTGCTGCATCTCCCTCCAATGTTGTTTAATTCCCTCCAGTGCGACCAATCAGTGTCCCTGTCAAGAACATAACGGTTAGCTTTTCATGATCCCAAAAGTGCTAGTGATTGCTGGTTTAGTCTTGTACTCACTTTTGTTCAACTAATAACTACAACAATAATTAATACAAGAATAACAATAGGCCTATAACCTAAACATTATAACAAGATCAATATTGCACACAGATGAGGAATACAAACAACATGCATAACTAGCCAACTACATTATTTCTTGTTGCTGTCTTTCATTTTTATTTAATTGACAAAGACATACAACATCTGTAAAGTATTTTTTAAACCTAGCTTCACTCAAGCATTGCTATTATTGTCATGGTAACTGACCGTGCAAATTCACAGCAGTAGCTATCAAGCATGGGTGTACTCACAATTGGCAGACTTTTCTCGCAGTTTAATTGTTGCTTGTCGTGGCCCATCTAAGTAGATAAGTAGAAAGGTCCCACCCCATTGATAGCTTTGTAGACTAAAATGATACTTATGCAGTACATTTTTTGAGGGACAGGAAGCCAATGAAGGTCTTTATTGCCTCCCGGAGAGGTGTGATGTGGGCAGATTTTGTTGATTTTGGATGAGCTGTATTTTATGAATTGAATTTGCTTGCAGGCCCCCTAGTAATGCATTATCGTAATCAATTCTGGAGAAAATAAATGTATGGACAAGCTTCTCTGAATCAGAAAAGGCGAGAGAAGGTCAAAGGCAAGAAATATTCTTAAGGTGAAAAAATGGTGTAGGGGAGAGTAGGGTCACATTTCACACCCAGTGGTGATGGCTGAGGAGAGGGGAATTATGTGTCGGTAAAAGGCAGGCGATGTTGGAGTTGGTGATTTGCTGTTGGGTGCCTATAAGCATTGCCTCTGTCTTGCTATATTAATAATAATAATAATAATAATGTATTGGACTTCTTCAACAGACAGGCAACCCAGCCCACCCAGGTCTTGGTCCCCACCAGCACCCCACCATCTCTGCCATCCAATAACGATGGCGTCGGTACTCTACTAACTTGTCTGTCTAGTGGAAGTTAAAGAGTTTATCATTGCCGCTAACAGTTGGCCAATTGTTTTTGGAATGACTATATTTTTCTTCAATGCTTGTTTCTGTAATTCTAAATGTAGTTCTAAATAAATTTTGTTACCAGTTTTTTTATCTGGTATTTACAGAAAAGGCTCTTAGTTTACTTTTAAATTCCAATGAAACCTTGTTTGTGTTATACTAAATCACCAAAAAGATACTAGCACTCAAGAGCCACTAACTAACGTGGGATGTAGCTTTAATGGCTAGATACATTTGTTGACTTGTGTTACAAGACAACATTGGGAAGAATTCGGTCTCACCATGAAAGCAGGACAATAAATGATGGACCCATTTTGACTGGAAGTATGGGACTTTAGGAACTCCCAAAACAGGTCCTGGCTTGAATAACGTATGCATAATGTTCAACCTAGATCAAAAGGGATCATCGGTTCCATGCCGATTTGTAAATATAGCTTAGTTGAAATAGATTTATTTTCCAGCAGGTTCACAAGCCAATGCCGTTATTGACATTCTTGGCTAGGCTTCTTTCCTTGCTTTGAATTGGACGAAAAACATTGCCTTTGTTGAGAGCTATGCTCAGTTGTATTCAAATGAAGAAAGAAAACGTTGTTTTTACATACAAAGTTAACAAGCACCATTTTTGCTGAATCCAGTTTTCATAATCATTTATAAACGGCAGAGCCCTGGCACTTACATTGCCAACTTCCATTTGTTAGGCACTAGCACCAACCTTACGGCAGCAGATAAGAGCTTAAGAACTTTTGTCTATAGTTGAGCAACTCATTGCTTTCCCAAGCCCATTGTGGTAGACCAAGGGGTAGAGGTCAAAACTATTTGAAACAACACTATCCCTTTCCAATGTCAATGAAAGGCCAAGCAGTGTTCTTCTAAAGTCCTCTGTTTAACCGTGGAGTTAAACAAACACCGGCCTATCCCTGCTGACCTGTCACTCCCCCTGTGACCCCTAGACAGGGGTCAGCTACTGGCAGTAGTCCACCACCATACTGGCCTGAGATCTGTTCACTGGGTAAGCCTTTAGATAGATTTAATTGAGTCAATTTTTTTTATTATTTTCTAAGGTACGTCTCTAATGGAGCATGTTAGGGCAGCACAATCAACAAAAGCACCCTGTTATACCTTAAAATGCTTGCTTTT
The DNA here is from genome assembly GCA_016801125.1 of Novumbra hubbsi. Lineage (NCBI taxonomy): Eukaryota > Metazoa > Chordata > Actinopteri > Esociformes > Umbridae > Novumbra > Novumbra hubbsi. Next base: position 26,046 of record JACXGK010000298.1, read on the forward strand.
CTTCCCTGAAGTGTTGTAAGTCTCACATTATAAAGTGGAACAATATCAGTGGCAGATTTCAAATGTTATCCCTTACTGAAATAAATAATTTCAGGTTCAGGAAGATTATATCTGCTCCGAGCTTTTGGAGACCATATTGAATATGTGACTGACTTGTTATTCTCGTGTTTCTTTAGATAAGATGTGATCTAGTTGAGTTTAGTTGGCTTTCTTCACAGATACAGTTCTTACTGTTATAGCTCTGTGTGTTTTCTTTATACAATAAATCTCCAAACACACTCACTTAAAATGATCACTTGTTCTTTTATATGATCTGTGGTTGTTCCAAATATCATTATTGGTCCTAGTACTACTACTGGTACTACTACAGGGATGGGACCCAGTAATATAAAGTCAATCTCAATTCTTACCATTCAAGTCAAGTCACAAGTCAAGTCACCCAAGTCCGAGTCAAGTCTCAAGTCAAGTCCTAAAGTCCCTAGTCAAGCCTCAAGTCCTAAACTTTGAATTTCGATTCATAAGCAAGTAATCAGGGCTCTTCACCCAATGTAATAATAATTTCATTTTTTTGACAAGAGTAATAATATATTACATTCATGCAAATCATTCATGTTTTTAAAAAATATTTCTATTTAAATCCAAATAAACATTAGTTTCCATGGAAAGACACATCATGTTATGGATAAAACCAAAATGTTGTAGTGCTCTCTCTCTCCTCTCCAGATATATGTTAGACACTTAAAACATTACTGCCATTAAGTTATCATAATTTATTAAAAGGTACATAAAAAAACGGAACTTCAAATGTGCCTACAATCTGAACAACGATGGAAGATGGCTACCAGAATTGGGACCATTCCCACTGAGCCGTTGGTTGGGATAGCACTTGTATTATCGCTATGCTTGCTGCAGCACAAAGTGGGCAACCAGCCTGGCAATGTGTGGTAGTGCGACCTACGCCCGAGTGCCCTTCATCCCGTGCTTTATCTCTCTCTTTTGGCCATTCCACACAACGCGTGTATCCGCTTCAGATGGAATGCATGTATACGCTGCAGATGGAATGCATGTACACGCTGCAGATGGAATGCATGTACACGCTGCAGATGGAATGTGTGCATACGCTTCCCCAAGCATATTTTAACAGTAGAATTAACAAACGTTTTGCATGCTTCCCTGATTAACCTTTGTAGTTAAATATCTCAAGCTTATTGCTTATTCAAGTTGCCTATTTTATTGGGAATATTTGTAATAGACACAAGCATTTGGTTGTGGCTAACCATCCATCAGGAAATGTTGTTTACAGGCCCCCACCCAAACCCCATTCTAACTACATTTTAGCCTAAACATCAAAATACAATCCCTTGGAAAACGTAGGTGTGACTCAGTGTCGGTTCAAATGCCTGCACACTCTGCAGCTCTCCTGATAAGAAGGACTATTATGTGTTTTTACAGTAGTTGCAGTTATTGTACTTGCTACCTTATCAATAGCACAATATAAGATAGTAGAACTATAGCATCACAGACCAGCAACCTTTTATGTATATTTACATGGGCTACATGAAGATGCTGACAGTTATTGTGGTATGGCATGGAGTGACATTTTAGGGCTGTGACAACTTGCATTTATTTCATTATTTAATTAAGTCAAGCACTGTCCATAATTTACATTAAAACACAGTACGTCTTTAACATAATGCACAGCTTTTTAAATGGAGTGTGTATTAATGATAAACTTTAAATACATTGATAACAGAAGATTATGAGATGTATCAGGATTGATTATTATTTCTTTGACAGCACTAATCTTTATATATTTTCATGTTGTTATTTGAAATGTTTTATTCAAACACACTTTGGTGTAATCTATTTATCTATTTGTATATAAAATAGTTGTTTAGTGCCCAAAAAAGTGTGAAGGTTTCATTTGTACATTATACCCCCCTATCTAAATGGGCTGGTGCACCATGAAACTCCCAGTTAGAAAATGAATCTCACTCAGAAGAGAGAGTCTTCTTTGATTTTGTCAAGTCAAATCTAAAGTCATCATATTCGTGACTCCAGTCTGACTCGAGTCCAAGTCAAGTGACTCGAGTGCACATGGCAGATGTATTCTGCAGCTTGTTTAGGATTTTGGTAGCAATGAGTACTCTAGACGACCATTGCGTTTTGTGGCGCCATTTTTAGTGAGGAGCCGTTTAGATAGAGGACAAAATCCGTTATCGGTAAAATGGATCTTTAAGTGGCTATCGTTCCTATCGTTCTCAGTGATCACGACGTCTGGGCTCACTTCTCCAGAGCTTGTCCTGCCGTGCCAGTGCGAGGAAGTCGTTTACTCTTGGCTTTCCTATGTGGAAATATCTACCCTGGTCAGGGGTCACACAGCCAAAGCTCGGCGATAAGGGAAAGCGCTTAGCGCCATTTAGAATGCGTCCAGTAGTCCCATCTCGCCCTGTGGACTGGTGTCCATCCCCAAGGATTATTCCAGCGGATGTTCAGGGCTAGAACACAGAAGTCAAACACAACCCCCCCTTCCCCTAAGGAGCTAATAGAAAAACGTTATTATGGGGCGAGATCCACAACCCCACTCAGTATGAACAGTCATGTTTTTCTTTTAATAGCTGCTGCGCAGATGCCCCGGAGGTGTCTCGATCTTCATTGAGATTGTGCCAATAGCACCAACAGAAATAGAAGGCTGCTTCAACACACAGCAATATGGTGGTGCATGTTGATCTTAATACCTTAATGCCCCAGCAAAACGAATGTCAGTAGATCTATCCCACATTCGTTACGATTTGCTCCCAGGCATAAGTTGCATTCATTTCATGTATATGTTTGAAAGGAAAACACAAGGAGGTTTTGGGGGGATGACATGTTTTTCGGCCAAGATTGCAACGCATTTCCGATGACTATCAAATAACGTAAACAAGAACTTGCACGTTTGGCCCTTTTCGAATGCAACTGTCACCTGAACGCCATTCGCTAGTGTCGGACCACAGTGACATTGCACTGTCACGGTAATATCAACGCGGACTAATGCGATTATTTCTGACTGCTTGGTTTGGTGATATCGTGTGCCCCATGAGTAGTCCATGTAACTTCAGCGGTTCAACGGGGTGGTGATTCCCTGCTTGAATCAGAGATTTTTCTGTTGCTGAGCTCCAGGGTTGACACCGGCTCACCAGTTCTCTTAAAGCTCATTAACACGTTTAAATTATTTCCTCCCACAAGCGCCGTAATTAATACACACATCCAGACCACGTCTGGTCGCACAAATTGATTACAACATCAGACCCGGTGTCTGCAGTTCTCATCAGCTCCGCGTGCAACAAAGGACGAGCCATCTCGGATGGGCTCACGGGCTTGGAGTTACGTAGAAAGCACATTACATATGCCAGACATTTTTCTGATATTGTCGGTTCGGTTTTTCCACAATCCCATGCTAATGGACGACGGGAGTGGATGTATGCACACGCACCAAACATGGGAGTGCGGTAATCACCCCATCTTTCCCACAGAAGTCTTCACCAGTTCTGTGGCGTTGCTCAGGCTGGGTAATTTCCGGCTTGGCCTCAATCACTGGCATTACACGTAATTTGAGTCCTGAAGGGGTTAATTAAGGGCTGAGATAAAATCCCAAATTAATTGGCTCATGTCCGAATAAGAAGAAAATCTTGCCGTTTCCGTACATTAAAACTGGTTTTGCACCGTTTAATTGCCGTGGACATGCACGAAAAGCGAGTCGTAATAATGGAAGGGTGAACTAACACGACGCTAGAAACATCTACCACACTGAGAGGTAGCGACGGTAAAGGCTGTTTGTTTTTAAAATGGGGTCCGTTTGTTTAAATCTTTGAAAGAGACGTTCGGGACATTGGAGAGGAGGCGGGGAGAGGTAGGTGTGTGCATAGGGAAGGAACTTCCTCAGTGTGGGTATTTCTTTCAAGTTTTTTTTTTTTAAGGGAAGGTGCAGTGACGTCCGTCACGCCTCAGTGGCCAAGAAACAGAGTCGGCAAAAAGCTGAAGGAGTGCTCTCCTCCTGAAAGGCTCATCAGGACTTGTCATCGCTCTAATGAATATCATTTAAATTGCTTTGTATATCGGAGTGAGTTTGGATGTCGATTTAATTTGCGCATGTGTTTGAGTTCTTCTGCTCGGCTGGGCGAACGGAGAGCGCCAGACTAATGAAAGGAGAGCCGGGGTGACAGCGTGATGAGACTCGACCCAATCAGATGGGTTTGAATGGAAATTCTGACAAGCCGGAGAATAAAACACACACATACACAGAGTGTACATTTCGGGAGGTATCTGCGGTTTGCGTTATCAAGGCTCTCTGTGCATTGTGGGAGTGGGAGCATTGGTCCTGTTCTAATTTGCAATTTTCACTGTTTGTGGGGTGGGCAAATGAACTTCAGGTAGCATCCCAGAGCTAGGTGTATGTAAAATAAAAGCGGAAGGGGTTTCCTGTGGAGGAATCATCATCCGCGGTTTTAAGCATGGCCTTATCAAAATGAAATTACAATATATGCTGATGGTGTATTTCAAAATCTCGTTCTCCTCCCCCCTCCCCCATCATGTGCGCGTACTGTACTTCCACTTCTGGCTGTAAGCCGTGAAATATTACAACCTTTTCCAAAGCAAAAGATATAAATCCATATTGAGGAATTGCAAAAACAGCACAAAGCATTTCCAGCCAAGGCGGGATCTAGTGAGGCGCTTATGATTTAGCATTGCAGGTGTATCTGGAACTGGGAGCGGCAGTAGACACAGCCATGTCCGCACACCTTCCTCCTCCCCAGCACTTGCATATGTAACGTGTGTTTAATTACAATTACCCCGGGTATTTAATCAAGTCAAACCCAATTATGAATCACCACTTACCAATTAATATAATCAATTAGACATTCATGCTTGTCATTTCAACGTCGTGTCACAGATGTGGAATGTGTACGGCGAATTCAGCACATTATCCTAGACATCATGGTCTTGGAAGAAAGAGGGGAGCGGGTTAATCAATCATGGGTTTAACGGCTCCAGTGCTAGCTTTAATGCGCGAGCCTGCAGATGTAACCGGCTAAGGCTGTCACTATCCACACCTGGCTTCTTCTAACCCCTCTGCACCCTAGCAGAAGCTAACCTGGTGTGCGGTATATAAAAAAAGAGGAAGTAGATAAAGAAAAAGATTAAAAGAAAGAGAGAATATACACTGGAGTGAAAGCTGTCTTCTGAAAAACCTTTCTTGGGTTAGTACAAAAAAAAGTTCTTCAAGTATCGCCAGAGCCCAGGGGAGAGGCAGCGTACCGAACAGGCCACGCAAGTTAAACAGACACACATAATGGGATATTACACTTTAACGACCGCATATTCATTCCAATCATCTGGGAAAGAAATGACCAAAACTTCAGTCTCCAAAATTTCATTGGTGTCGCATTGGAAAGGTGGAATTTATGGGGCCTTTGTTAAAAGGGTATATGCTGAGCAGGAAAGTTCTCCAGGCCTGTTACTGAGACTGCTCATGACATATGTCTTCATTTGAGAGACCTCAGCTCATGCCAGGGTGGAACTTTTATTGGTAGTGCCTTGCTTCCCCCCCGAGTGCTATAACTGTTGCACAGGAAATAAAGAATAAATGCCAAGAAACTTCCTAATGCTACGAATGGTTTCATTACTTTGACACTGGTCTAATGTGGGGAAGGTGGAGGAAGTGAAGGTCCACATACAATAGGGTCATTCCAGGCTTTTGTTGCTGTGTTTTCGGACGTACACGTCTCAACCACTGAATTAGTATACAACCCTTAACAGTCAGTTACTGCGTCGTATGCGGATATTTACAGATATCTATTACCTCAGGCCTGGTGAGACACCGAAACCTTCCCTGAACCTACCTTTAATAAGGCAGAGCAATCAGAAGGATAAGGAACAAAATATCCTTCGAAGATTCTGCAGGCAGCTGATCCGATGACGAGATGAGAGGTTCATGACGAGGTTAGGTCGGGAAGATCTCTCCCCTTAACTAACCTGCATCTTGACAAGGCAATCAAGTCCCCCGGAGCGTAATTAAATGATACGTTCATATTCGAGGGACAATCGTGTGGCGTCGGCGCAGTTGTCACAGCGCTCCCCGGCGTGATGAATACCCTTATTAGCAGCCACGGTGCACTTTGTCAGGGAGGGCCGAACAGAGGTACCCCCTCCCAACAGCCAACCACCCACACAACGTGGCGAATCGCTACCCCCTACCTCGCTACCCCCTTAATAGTCAGCCCCCTTGTGATCGCTTAAGATACTGTATCCCCGGAAAAGGGCAGCCGGAGGTAAACACTGTCGCATGAGGGAACGTGCTTCTGTAAATCAACGGAAGATGATGTAAGCCCGCGCTGAAGTGTTTGATATGCAAACGGCTTTCCTATGCAAAGCCGGCGGCTTAGATGCACCAGCAGAACTGAGGCCCAGGTGAATTCAGCTCTGGTGCGCCAATTGTCAGACACCCAATTGGACGGAGGTATGGGAATAGTTAGCCATGTCTGGCAGCGGTATTTGCCCTGTGCTTTTTTTTTTTTCTCCCCCTATTCTGCTCATACGGGGATCATCTTTGTGAAGGCGGGCAGATATACCCAGCCGTTGAAAGGTGAGTAAACATTACACCACGGCCCCCATTGAAAATAACAGAGGAGTTTCCCCCCCCCCCTCCCTGTCTCTGTAAAATCCCCTCCCTTCCTTTTGAACGGCATGTCTTTAAGTCCCGTTGGCTTTAATCCTGCGTGGTGTGGCAGTAGCAGTCGCGCGGCAGGCCTCCATTGTGGCTCTCTCATTGTGTCTGGAGCATAAAGCGGCCTCTGTTGTCTAGCCAGCTTCCCCCTCCAAACACAGCTTGCGTTTTCAATGGATACTTCCCTCGCTTAGGAAAATAAACCTGCAGCCTTTGACAGCATCCTCAACTGTACTGGGAGAGGGAGGAGCGTGACTGTACTAACCTGAGGTGAGGGGAGGCACAGCGTGTAAAGGAGGCGGCGAACTCGGACCGGATAGCTCCCGCCAAAGAACACCAAAAGCAAGAGTGAAAACCCAGGCCAAACTTCTGATTCCTTCTGAATATTTTTCATTTTAATGTATGTTCAGTATTTGCCGACAGGGGCTTGTGCGCGACACACTCATTCTTTGAGCACTGAATAGAAACGGAGTATGTAACTCATAAAGAAACAGTATATTAAAACCCTGATACTCTTTTCCTCAGAAGTCCGGCTCCTGAACGACTGGTAATAAAGTATGCTCGACTTCAGGTTGTGATAATAAATCAGTCTGTAGGAGAACCTACTTAAATTGAACCTTTATATAACTTCTGTCTAAAGGTCACGTCTTATTTTTTGGAGGTAGTAAAAAGATCAGAATTCTCAGTGTTTCCATACAACACATCAATTCTGTCTCCAGGAGCAGCATGACGTGATCCTTTTAATCACTATTAAGCACCATGTGATTTCATAACATCTGTTAAATTGTCTTGGCTACGTTCAAATCTACATACTAAATAGTGATACATTTTCCATTTTCCCCTTAGTGGTTTTTGTGGCAGTTTTGCAAAGTTAATGAGTTGTTAAACACTGCACATGCAGAAAAGAAAAAGCACTCTTGGATTCCTAGTCATAGCATTTGTCAACGAATAAGGGGACGTCTACTCCGGTCGGAGGGCCTCACGTCAGGGAAAGCTTTCAGGAGCTCAGCCTCGATGCCCAGTGTGTCGCGCGCTGAAAAGTGCTAGTGACGCGGATGAGTAGAACTGTTTGAGCTGAACTCCGAGAGCATGTCCCACGCAATGGTGTCAGCTGCAGTCAAGGTCATTCGCTTGATGTTTTCCATGAACAAAATATGGTTGGTATGGTCTTGTCCTCGCCACACTTGGAAAAAGTTATTCTTGGAGGGTCTATTGACCGTATGAAATGCCTCTGAGAAGATAAACAGTGGGAAAAGGGGACAGCTTGTCTTGTGTCACCTGAAGGCTGAAGTAGAGGAAGTCAGCGAAGGGAAGGACTGGGACGGAGAGGAGAGGGGCGGTTGCTCAGATGTCCGTCAGCTTAATGCTAGCAAAACGCACCACCCTCTTGCTCCTCGGAGAGCCCTGTCACATGCGGTTTGTCCTGATGTCTGACGGATAGGCCCAAGACACTCGTCTCAGGGCACTCCTCTATATATCGTTAATTTAATGCGCGATGACGTGGGCCAATTACGGTGAGGCGGCAGACTCAAATAGCATGTCAAAACCTGTGTATCAATCTATTAGGTCCTGTCTCCCGGAGCGCTACTAGGCACCCTAACGCCCGTCTCAGTGCTCAGGGGAAAGTGCTGACCTCATGGGGAATTGTCCTGGGATGGAGCAGAGGCCTTTTAAAGAATCAAACCTTAATGAGCCATACCTCAACGCCGCGGGGCCTGTGCCGCAGGACTTCGCTCCGACATTACAGTAAACCTACTTACTGGGCTATGCAGGACGTCCAAGACCACGTTGTGATTGGCAGCTTTTTACTCTTCATGGATCCCGGGTTTTGCCCGTCGGTATGGAGCTATTGACTCGTCTATGAAGAGTAACCTGTTCCTGTGCTGTTAAACCGCGAAGGCACTGCCTCTCACCTGTCATTGTTAAGCTAACACATTCCTCCGGCTGCTGCCGTGGCGGGGCCCCTGGGAGCCCTGGCGTCCTGCCCTCTGTCGTGCCATCCATGCACTTCCACATTCATCCAGGTGCTGCCGTGGCGCTGCCCCTGGGAGCCCTGGCGTCCTGCCCTCTGTCGTGCTATCCATGCACTTCCACATTCAACCGGAGAGATGTCAGAGTGGCGAGAGCGGCAAGATCTTTCAAACGAGATTAATGATCTGATGAATGCTGAAAAATCAACTCCACCTCTCTACCTTATGTATGAAGATTTACACAGTTAGTTGTTTCGTGCGTGTGAGTGTGTGTGTGGGTGGGTGAGAGGGAGTAATTCTGACATTATCCCTCATTTCAATCAATGTAACATCTCTCTCCTTGTCCTGTTTTCTCTCTTTCACTTTCTCTCTCCTTCCTCTCAATTTGTCATTCTCTTCCACGCTCTCTGTCTAATTCTCTCGCTTTTTTCCCTCTCTTTTCTCTCTGTTTCATTCTCTCTCTCTCTCTTTCTCTGTCTTGTTTTCTCTTCATCTCTCTCCCATGGGACTCTCCCCTGACTGGGAGTCTAGAAACTTTGTCTGTCTTAGCTCGGTGTTTGATGGTGTCACATTCGATTTAGTCAAAAAGTTCAGGCCCATCAACCGCTTGCAAATTAGAAGCCCTTGTACACGGTGGTACATTTGTGCTGCCATAGGCATCTTGTTCCCACCCACCGCAAAGCAGCCATATCGCTCTTTCATTTTACACTGCAATCAGTCTCTCAATTGTCTCTCACATTGTATGCATACAATAATGTTGTTTACAGATTTTCAGTCATCAACACACTGAAACGGGTTCTCTATTAAAAATATATATATATATATACAAACATATATATATATATATTTATATGACGTATATAAACAGGACAGAGGTGTATCAACTAGAGGTCGAATGAGGGGAAAGGAAGAAGAACAATGATTTCTAATGACATTTGAGAGAGCATACTTGCCCATGTTCTTCTTGTACATGGTATGGTAGTGAAGGAAACTGAGTTAAGAGTACAGCTAACACCAATCAGTTGTCTGGACTTTACTCTGAATCAGAATTTATTAGCAGACATGAGACAATACAGGTCAATTACATGAACTTGAGAAAACACACAATGTTTTGTAGAATGGCGGGACACCAGCTGATGGTGGTAGACCATGCATGTTTTCTCACAACAAGCCGTTGTCAACATGGCTGTTGAAAACAACTTTCACATTGTAAGAACTCAAGGTGTGGGCTTAAGGTGCTCCTTGAACAGTTTGACTGAAACAACCCGTAACACAAACTCCACCAATCCGTTGAAATGGTAAAAAATGTAATTGTAGCTAAAGTTGGGTCAAGCTTTTCCCCCAGTTTGATCTGATTGTTCGAGAAGCCAGAGGCGGTGGGGTGGGGGTTGGGGGGGGGGGTCCTCTGGTGCTGAGTGATCCGTCCCAGTGAGGGTTCATCCATGGCAGGGTTATGTAAAAGATCCAGTTGGGTGTACACTAGCTGGCTGCGATCCGTGGATGACATGCCCAGTGAGGGAGAGCCACAGCGACAGGGCATGATCTCCAGAGTGACAGAGCTAATCTCCCCCCAGTTCCTGGGCTGGCTGTCGTACTCTGGATGGCTCTCTGATCAGCTCACATTAAAGCTAAACACTCTGAATGATTTGGAGGAAAATCAAAATCAATTTGCGCCAGCCTCCGTTCCGAGATGTCCCCTTGGGCCCCCCCGGCTTGTCACATCACGTCGCCGCGGAATTGACGTTTTGACACGCGAAGTTATATGAAAAACGGGAGACGAGCTATCCCAAACCCCTGTGAGGGAAAGGTACTTTGTACTGTCCCAACGTGTCCGCGCTAAAGAGGAACAATCACGTGCTGACAATCAAGCCTTTTGCTCAACGTCAAAACGTTCCCAGAAGGGTCCTGTTCCTTTGGCTTTATAAATTATGCTAGCTAACATATGGCTGTGTTGGTCCCAACGCTACTAACAGGAAGCAGCAGCCTCTGGTGCTTGCAGGATGGGTGGTCGACACATGTCGACAGCCGGATGAGGCTGGCATGTGACATTCCCTTTGACTGACGCGGAGGTTGGACTCGGTGATGTTTGACTGACACGGCAGGCTTCATTTGGAAATTCCTATTTCCCTCTGTTTAACCCAACGCTCAAGTGGCAACCTGCACGCCTGCACAGACAGAGACGGACCATGAGCGCTGGTGTGTGGGGGGGTAGAGGAGCAGTTGATAGAAAAGCAGCAGAAGAGTAAGGGGGGGGGGGCGGGGGGAGTCAGGTCATGCCGAGGTGAGTGCCCTTATCACGCACTCGGAGAGGATGTCGTCCATTTGCTATGACACGCTCGCTGATACCCTTGCTGGTGTAACAGAGGAGATGTGCTGTTTGTCGTTTTGACAGTTTCGGGTGGGCTCAGAGCATTTCACAGAGCCAGCACTGTGAACTTTGCTGAACAACCGTCAGTCTGGCGTAGTCTTGAGGGGATTTCGAACTTAAACAAAATATAGAGGCAACCCCCCCCTTCCCCAAATCATGACCACTTTACTGTGGTCAATTTATATAAGCAGGCTATTTTATTCCCAGTTCTGGTGAATTGCATTTGCATTTAGGGTCCATACTATAAACACTGAACACACTATTTCTGCAATAGATTCCCATTCATTAACATGTTGTCAAGCTTCCATTTCTGACAGGGAACTTTATTATGTACATGCATCAATATTAAAGACTAACAGGTGTTATAATTTGGGCTTTACACGGTAACTACATTGTCTTGGATTGGTTGCACTTCCATTTTTTTTTGTTTGTAGTTCTTTGTACTTTTTTTGATGATTGGGGATTTAATTAAAATTAATTACACCTCAATTAGGGTTATGTCAATGGACATTAATATAAATTGTGACACACTTAATCATTTGATATTTTGAGTTGCTAGAGCACATTTAGACTGGGAAATCAGTTCTTATCTTAAACCCCCCCCGACAGTTTGTTTTTCGTTAAATCGCCACTGGTAAAGACATCATTAGAGGCGGATAATTCAAACGTATAGACTGTTGCTGTCTCCAGTGGTTACATTACTGTATTACCCTAGGGTGAGTTGTCCTTGGCAACCTCCTGCCGTGATACCACGTTTGGTCTGAAATGGAGCAAATAGGGGACGTCAGTCCTGTTCTTTAGCGGCCAGTGAGGTGAGTAGAGATGGAGAGGAGAGGAGTGATGGTGAGTCCTGTGTTCTGACCCTCTGGTGTCACAGCTAGCCCCTCTTGGGTAATCGGACATGCAGATTGATGGCTGTTGACTCAGATCTCCCCCCGGTGACCAGAGACGTGTCACTGCCAGCTTTGAACAGTCAGAGTCTGGTGAACATCCTTGCTGTATGTTTTAGGCCTTTTTGTGTTGTCCTCTTAGACAGCTGTGGGACTCTGTCCATGGATGCATGGTCTACAGTTAAAAGACATACAGTACAGCAGAAGCCATGGTGTGCATAATACTCATCTACTGTTGAAGATTGATTGTACATCCATTATATCCACAAGTAAAATTTGAAAACATATCATTTGAATTTGTCTTAATGTTCAGATTGTTTACAGGCTTTCAGGAACTTTTCAAATCACAATGACCCTTAACCCTTACCCTAACCATTACTACAAGCCTCGTTATATGTATGTATGTACAGTGGGGAGGACAAGTATTTGATTCATTTTGCAGGTTTTCCTACTTACAAATCATGTAGAGGTCTGTCATTTTTATCATAGGTACACTTCAACTGTAAGAGACAAAATCTAAAACAAAAATCCAGAAAATCACATTGTATGATTTCTGAGTAATTAATTA
>JACXGK010000298.1:45850-85268 GCA_016801125.1 Novumbra hubbsi
CCCCCCCCCCCCCCCCCAATGGACAGGAGTTGGGGAGGCAGTGGGGATGCAAGGGACAAGCCGGGGGTAAAGGGTTTAAGAGCAGGACATCCCATGACCAGGTCAGCAATGGAGGACGCCCATGGTGGTTTGTGTGGGGGAGGGGGGCCCAGCTTGTTGTACCTGGCTGGACACAAAAGAGCTGGGAGCAGCAGGGGTGGGTCTACTAAAATAAACATCAAAGGAGCAAGAGGGATGCGCCTCGGTCCTTTTGTTGCATTCAAATGTAGGACTCCCCCGGGTGGGGTGGGGGGGGTGCCTGTGGTAAATTAGATGGTCTGCCTCAGGGCGCGTTTCCTGCTGAAATATTTTTGATAAATAAATCCCAGGGTTTGACGCGTTAGCCACGTAGCCACCTAGCGACCTTCGGTCCACCGGGGGAAAGCAGTGCGTTGGGTCCATCCTGGCCGGGTGGTCATATTCTGGTTCTGCATGAAAAAAAGTGAAAGTCTTAAATTAGCCAAGACTGCTAACACTCATTTCCTGAATGTGTACGTTCGTTTTGAATGTGTTCATTTTTCGTTTGTATAACCTTAAACATACTTCTCAAAACTCCCAATTGATTGACCAAACCCCGAATCTCTCGAACAAAATAAAACATTATACTCAATCTATCATCTAGCATATTAATGAAACTATTGTCTCAAAAGTGAGACAAAAGCATCACAAAATAATGACACCACTGAATACCCATTGCACACTGGGGAGCAGAATTGAAAGCACTATTATAAAAAGGTATTATGGAATCAATGTGTTTCATGATATCATACAGTTTGTCTAAAAAGTATGCTAAAGTGTACAGAAAATACACATACACCATAATTGATATAGGGTAATAGTCATAAAAACATTAATGTTTGTTCTTCTTCAGCATCGATGTCTGTACCTTGAAAATGCCATTGTCTTGAATTATGCTTCTTGACTGGATTTTTCTCTAAACGTATAATGTTGTGGATTTGATGGTATAGGAATACAAGCTTCAAGTTCATGCAATTTCCTAGTATGGTCCTGTGTCTGCTAATACAGATTGGTCAGCACATTCTTACAATTCATTGGTTTAGCTGTACTCTTAGCCCAGTTTTACTCATTGTCATACCATGTACACACTCTCTTATGTTATTAGAGATCATTGTTCCCATTCTTCACCCTCGTCCACATGTTCTCTACCTTTCTCTCTGATGTTGTCAACCATCTGAAATTGTCATCCATCACTCCAAAACACACCTGCGGCCCTTTATATTCATCCCAACATCCTGATGGCTTGTTAAATTACTATGCTTGCTCACGTTAACACCTTAACAACTGCTTGTTGAGTGTTGGAATTGTGCTTATTTGAGTTTGGTAATTTAATGGGGTTTTCTACATGGTGCAGACATACTGACAACTGTGGTATGCAAAAACAACTGTGTGTAAAGTTTTGCAAGATCTGTGAATGGAGTGATTTGTGTGAAAACGGTCCAGTCCTGCTCATGGATTGGGGAAACATTTGCTTTGTTCGTAAATGGTTTTGTGTATATATTGTTCATAGAACCAGTTTTAGTGTTTTAACAAAAACCTGTAAACCAAACAGAATAGGACGTTATAATAAATCAACATGAATAAAAGTGAAAAGGAAAATGTGCACACAGTCTCCTGAACCAAAAAAAGCAAACAACTTTGATGTGCAACAATGGGATTGACATAGAACGGAGTCAAAAGAGAAAAGGACCATTTTGTTTATTTTGCTCCACTCTAACCTCTTGCTTTGTTTGTTTCTTGTCAGCTAGAAGCGCTGCTAGGAGCCCCTACCAGACTCCCGGGGCGTTAGCCTCTGTTGTAATGCTCAGAACATCACGGGGCTGCTCGGGTTATGTTTCTCTCTGTGCGGATCCCTTTGGACCGGGTGTAATTGCCAGATATGATTGAGACAAAAGTGAACCGTGTATTACTGATGTAGCACTGATCTCAAGGCTAGATGTGAAGCGGACGCCAATTTGAGTCTTTAACTTTGCCTTCATTTGTTTCCGGTCAATGTCGGCGTGTCAAAGGTCACGTCTGGTTGTTATGTACGACAGCAACAGATCCGATGAGCGTGAGAGGAAAGCAACAACCGCTTCAGTCCCGACGGATGTTCATTCGTCATTAGCGCTCTCTTCCATGCATTATTGATGTGTTCTGGGCACAGCATCAGCCAGGCCCCATAAGACTGACATTAAATGTATGTCTGTGGTCACGTGGTCATACGTTTACTGCACATTCTCTTTCCGTCTTGGCTTGGCTGGTGTAAGTGTGTCTGTGCCTGAACACCCGTGTGTGGCATGGATGAGGGAACATGGATGAGGTGGGGGATTATTATACCCATCTGTGGCAGATGCCAGGTGTGCTCCCCGCCCCTCCCCCCTCCACCGGCTCACAATTGCTATACCCCCCCCCCCCATCACACTCCATCAGCGCACTCCAGCTGGCAGGAAACTGAGCGGCCACTGTTCTAACTGGCACTGAGGGCCGCTGGAGCGTCTCCTCGCAGCGTGGACGGACGCCGAAATGCTTGCAGGGCACTTCTGTGCAGTCGAGTCCCTCCCAGGCGCCGGAGCCTCCGACACATACCAGAGCCTCATTGAGGTGAGCGGACTCGCTGCAGCCGACGTAGTCTGACGTTCTGGTGGTGCCCCGGGGCGGGTAGGGGACCAAAGTGACCTATTTTCACATTCAGTAAAGGAACCGCGCTGGCTATCATTCCAGGTACTTAACCTAAATTGCCCCAGTATAATAGTTGTCTATAATTGAATTATATAAAGTACGGTAAGCCGTCTCAGATAAGAGAACCAGCTAACCAAATAAAAAGTGATTTTTCAGGTTTACTCTGAATTATTATATGTAGATTCCCCTTTCACCGAGGTCTGTGTCAGTGGCTGGTCTCCTTGGGGTGGTTCCAGGGTAGTTTATTTGGGGTATTATTTCCTTGCCAAGTAACGGTGAGGTAAGGCATTTTGCCCTGAATCCATAAAGTGGATGACACATGGATGACCGTGTATGGTTATTATTTTCGGTTCCACGCTAAATCGTGTTGTTGGACAGCTGGGACACTGAATTAGTACTCTGGCCAAAGGGTAAAGACGTGTTTTACAGATCCTCCCTGCGTCAAATACACGGTCAAGTCATGACACTTGCATTTTGTAATGCACTCTTTTATATAGCTCTTTTTGGTCATCTGAAATATTTGTGCTAGTTTGTGCACAAACTGGCCTTCCTGGTTGTTATTTGTCTTTCCACTGCAATATATGTTAAAGACTGCACATTTTAATTTGCAGGGGAAAATGTTTTGTGATTTTTACACGGTGCCCGAAAACATGTTTTGTTTTGGTACTTTGCCACAATCATTTTCAGTCTTAAGGAAATATACTGCTGGCCTATTTTTGTTTATGTTCAACAGTGCAGACTTAATGAAATCTATCATGCAAGAGACAGATTTATTAGCGTTGAAAGAAATGGTCTAGGTTATGTAACGTTATGTTTAGTTAGCCATTGTGTTGCTAGCTAGCCATCTGTCTCTGTGATTTTGAATGGGGTATATGCACCTAGGCCTCAATTGTGCTTATCTATTAACTAGCTACAGTAGAGTTGCAACATAATGTGCAGGTGTCTTTTTGATAATCACAGCGTTATAACATTGCACTACAACATTTTTAACAAAAATGTTAAATTAGTTTGCGTCTCAGATGCAGGTTGATAGCTAGCTGTTGTTGATATGTCTTCTCTTACGAACATTTCAGTTAGAAAAGCTATGACGTTGCTAAGAATGTTTGATAAACCTGGAAGATATATTTCTCAAATACTGCTTTGAGGATCCGTAAGCATTAGTTTCGGAAGTACAGTACAGTATAAACTGAATTATATTGTTTCTTGTAGATACATTACAATATCACAGACCTATAGTACGGTGGTATTCAGCTCTTACCCTACGAGAGCCAGAGCCTGCTAGTTTTCTGTTCTGGCTCATCATTAATTGCACCCACCTGGAGTTCCAGGTCTAAGTGAGTCACTAATTAGAGATTTGAAATGAAAAATGGAGTGGAACTGCCCTCGAGGTCCAGAGTTGATTTTAAGGGGCTCCAGTACAATCTGCAATATGTCCTCTTTTGTATGAAAATGTTAATTAGTCATGTGTTTAATAACAGATTTTGTTCTTTGTGATTTTTCTCCCTCTAACATACATCAAACTATACCATCACCACAGTTGCCTTCTGATTGGCTGTGTATTTGGGGCAATGCCAAATGGAGATGACATTTATTTAAAATAATTGATCATGTCACCAAAAAGTTTTCATTTAGTTTCAATTGTATAGATGATTGATTAATATGCCATTAGCCTACATTTCTGTCATTCATTTTGCATAGCTTATTACCTCATGACTAGTTCCTATTCAGATATTATGTTCAAGTCATCTCTATTCCATTGAGCACAGAGTTATATACTGTAACTGAACCAGGTGGTCATATGAGTACTTTAGAGTATAGTTATTGCATTATGACTACAGGGCAGCAAAGTAACATAATGCATCAGAATATCCAGCAGTACAATATAGTAAATTAAATCAAACTTTGAAATTAATTGCTAAGTTATTAATTAATTATTAACTTCAATTATGGCAAGTATACAGTCCAGCTTGCACTTCAAGTGGTCATTCATTGAATATACAGTCCAAATTCCAAAGTCCCCTAAAAATGTTCTGGATTCCCAATTGCAAAATTTAGGTTTCTTCTTCCCAAACTGCCAGCTCAAAAGTTGGACTTTTAAAAAAGGTTCCCAGCCTATTCTAGCTGTATTCTCTGTTAGCTTAGGCTAACAGCTTTGCTTATACTTAGATTAGCTTTGCAAGGTATTCCTGAAGTGTGCAGCCTTTTTTTTTTATAGAAATTGCAACATTTGGTGAACAACGCATAGGATGTTGGGAAATCTTCTCTTTTTTTTCCAATCATTAAGCAAAACACAGTTAATGGTCCTATTTACTCTTTGTTAATTTTGGTAATAGAACAAATATTTGCTGACTATTGCTGCCAGACAGGCAGTTCTTCATATTACCACGAGCAGCATGGCTGCCCAATCCTGTTTCTTGGGATTCTCTCTACAAACCCAGTTGTATTCAACCCGATTTTTTCATCCACTAATAATATTAGAATCAGTTATGAGCGATAAAGGTTGTAAAAAACCTACATGTGGGTTGCTTTTAAAGAACAGGTTTGGCTAGTCCTGGTATAAAGCATCAGTAGTGTAGGCACAATATGGGTGAACCATATAATTAAGTAAATTATTAATTATTAAAAATCACACTCACCAGGCTCTTGATATAGTGGAGAAAATTGTAAATAAAGAATAAAGGTTAGTGTTTTACGCAGATTAAATATTTCAGCCAGTTAAGTCCACTGACATTGCTGCTGGTGTCTAATGTTCTTATTTTATCACAAGGGTAAACTGTCCAGACACATCTCTGAAGTCGTTGTTCATAAAGTCTGTCTAGGCCATCTTTACCGCACTGTCTGCATCTTCATGTAGGTAATCCAAGTATTTCTTGTTTCAAATGCGGGGCCTCTAGTGTCTCCAGTAACAAAGAATCAGCCTCCTTCATGCAGTTAAGGTACATGCTGGATGCGTTTTCTCTTTCCTGGGAAGGTATATAGGCAGAATTAATGACATGTACTGTACAGGATTGACAAGGTACAGACTCTAAAGTAAACCTAAGGGAAGCCATTGAGAGAGCAGTTCTGTTCTCAGACCAAGTTTTTGTCTCTGTCTTATTTGGCAGGCTAGGGAAGGACCAATCAGATCTAAAAACCTTTGCAACCATGAAGCAAAAAATGAAGACAGTGGTTCATAATTTGTTCCAAAAGACCCTGCTAAACCCAGCTAGTTAGCTAATGGTATTGTACTGTATTGTAAAATAGTGGGCTGGTAGAGATGTGAACTGTCATGTAGGTGACCTGGGTTCGATCCTTGACACGGCCTAAAGTACATGTTAGGGTTTCTCCACGATAGACGCCAACTTTGCTTGTTACTCTGGAGGTGTTTATATAACTTCTTTCAAATATTAATGCAATCCTGTGTTTTCATTTTCCACTTTTAATGCTCCTTAAACAATAAAATGCAATAACATGATTTTAATTTTCATTCACTGGCCTGCACATTCGCTGTCAATATTAAAATGTTAATGAAAAGTTATTTGGCATACGCCCAGCTTTGTGGTTCAAATGTAAAAAGTAAGAAACAGTGCCGCCCGTTGCAATTGAATGTACACGCTCTCCCGTGGTTTTCCTTACTGAAATGGTGTAGTGGTTACTGACACAGTCTGATACATTGGAAACCGTAGATCGAATCCAACCAAGGAAACAACATTCATCCCTTCCAGTTGTGGGTTTGCACAACATACGTTTGCAACAGTTTGACCACACCGTGTGAGGACGTGCATCACGACCTGCTGGGATCTAAGCCAGTGCCAGCTATTGAGCCAAGCAATTTCATGTCGACAGGCTCTTGTTTTTTGGGTTCCACGCCAAGGGAACCCTTCCAGTTCCGGCCTGGGAATGATCTTGTGTGAATGGAACCCATGTGTACAGTTTCAAACCGGAACCTAATTGCAATGGGAGTTTAATAATGTAGAAGTGTCGGATCTGTGACATGGATTATTGAACGCGTGGCCTTGGGTTGGGTTTATTTGACTCCTGTTGATATACTGTAAATGTCATTACTTTATGCCATGTTCAATTTTATGAAAAGAAAATCTAAAATATATTCTAAAATATAATATTCCAAATATTCACTTTGTTGATGAAATATGGTTGTAAAGTGGTAACAATCCTAAGTTTTTGAATTGTCTTTTGTTGAACTCTGCTGACAATAGACAAAAAAACCAGGAACAACATTTACACTTTAAACGGTTTGCCAACAAAAAACGATATTAAAACCACATCCTTACTTTCGCATGCCTCCACTCCAAAGTTCCCCCATGAACCATTCTGCTACTTTCAATCAAACAAGGTTCTGCTAACCCTCACACCTCACCCCTAACCTTGAGGAACTCCCGGGGTTCCTCGGGGATGTGTTTTGTTCAACGAGTGTCTCCTAAGTTACGCCCGATAGTGTAAAGACACACGTCGCCCGGGTGCCGCCCATCCAGGCGACGCGGCTTGTAAAATAAGACGGGCTGATTGATCCCGCAGTGAAAATGGGCGATATTCCCCCCGCATCGATATCAATAAAACCTCTCAGGCTTGAGGCTTCAAAGGAGTCTTTTTGTTTCTCTTCTGAGGGAGAGAAGCAAAAAAAAGATAATCCATAGACAATTGATGGTGTCTGGGAGAAAAGCTCTATTGGAGTATATCAAATCAGGCTATTGGAGGGGGGGGGGTAGTTTGCCCTGTAAATTAGACTGTTTGCTCCAAGTTCAGTGATAAAGAGAACGGCATAAAAGTGTCTTTTTTAAACCATGGTCAGGGTGGAGCTAGTCTAGAGAACAGTCTTTGTTTTGGACAACAAATCCTACAGACCCTCTTCCTACTACGGTGACGTCACGTCATTTTTTAAATGTTGTCACCTCTTTCCCTTCACAACAGACCAGGAGAAATAGGGGAATTTGCCAAATGAAATACAAGAATCAATGACCCTGGATCAAGTCTGACTACCCCCCCCCCCCCTCCCACACTTCATTAACAGATAGCTGCTCAATGTTCCTTTCTCACTCTCCCTCTATCTGGCTTGTCGTCTGAGTCCTCCTGATTCTTTACATGAAATAAGGTCAATCACTGATATAATGAGAGGGGTAATTTATCCCCTGAGAGAGGAGCTTTGGGCTCTCATCAAATTAGCCAACCCTTTCTACTGATTCACTCTATGGCGCCCTGTCCCTTTCTCACCCCTCCCACCCCTTTAACATACCTCTGGCCCTGTCATCGCACCACAACACCATGACACTCTGACACACGGAAACCCCTCAGGCCAGTCTTGAAGCCTAAATGAAAGCACTGGGTTGGGAGTTGGAGTGTTTCACTGTTTTCAGCCATACAAAAATAATGCAATAGTATAATAAAAAAATAAAGCTGGTTTTGCATTTTGTTGTTTCCATTTATCTTTTCTTTCATCTCTCCGATTTAAGGAGACCTAAGCAGACCGTCCCCAGGATAATTATTCAATACCAATCAAAACTACTATCTAATTGTAGTCGGGGCTGCTAATTATGCGCTGCTTTGTTTTCTAGGAATACATTTCAAAGACACATCAAACCCTTTGTGATATGGAAAGAGTAGAGCAAGCAACACATGCAGACCTACTTAAGACCACCGAAACATAAATTCATTATTTCTTCTGAATGATAATAAGTGCACGGGGAAAAAAAAACAGATTGTAAGGAAGGATAATCAAAAGAATGAAGAAAAGAGAATGCTATGTTGGCGGCGTATGCAGATTATTTCTTGTTTTGAATTCATTACCATTGTTGTAGTTCTTCTTCTGCCTAAATGTGAAGTGCAGTGGAGAGTAGCGTGCATACATTTATTAGTCCGCGTCAAGCCTATATTCTTGGTATGGAGCAGGAGAGCAGACGTACAGACGTTTTAATATAAATGATATCCTGTAGAAGAGAAATCAGAAGGCAGGCTAATAAACACAAGCACGTCCCCACTGTGACATCTCTGCACATGGGAACAAGGACTCTGCTTTATTCAGGAGGACAGGTAAAAACCCACAAATACTAGCCAAACACTTATCATAATTGGACCTGACTCCGCCATATACTAAGTCTATTACTTATATTCGAAGCGCTAATTGGACTTTACGGTTATTTAAACCAGCGTTGAACTCTTGGGAAACGCAATGCCGTCAAACTCAAGTCCACAGTGGTGAGTTGTGTTTCCGCGGGCGTGGGGCTGTACGACAGGCAACGTTGAAGACGACGACTGAAATGAGAACTAAATTGGTAGCTCCAAAGCAAGGCGGTGACGTCCCGACGCATGGACAGGTGGGCTGGTGTCTCTCGTCTTTAAACTCAGTCACTGTAATGCTCGCTGCCACTCTCCTCCGGTTAACGTAACGTGTTGACATTTGCCAGTTTTTTTTTTTTCTTCCAGGGAAGCGAAACCAATTCCGTTCAAATGAGGGATGAGCTGCTTTCTCTCTGTTTGTTACACCTTCTAATTCTCTAGCAAGCCTTCACCCGCCGGGCCTTACAAAACATACCTGGCCCCAGGTCTCTCCTCCCGGTCCCCCTTGGTTAAACGTCCCCCCTTGGCCCCCTATCTTCTGCCTGATTCCAGCACCCTCTGTCTACAATCATATACCTCACCGTATTCTATAGCGACTTCGCTCATTTCTGCTTGCCTCCCCAAACCTTCAACGTGATTCCATCAGAGCGGCCACTAATCCACTTACTTAATGAAATACATAATTAACATATTATAATTGCAGTAAAGATGGTTTTGACAGAAATCATTTCCCGTATCTAATACCATGGTAATTTAATCTGTTCCCTCACTCTCTGACACGACCCCTCGTGATTACGTTTTCGGCCGCTCATTTTTCGGTATGTCCGTCCTCTGCGTTTCGTCCTCCTCCGCGCTGTCTGTTCTGGGGTTTTTATTACTCTCCATTGTTCTTGGTTCGTGATTGATTGACAGCGCCTCAGAGGAAGGATGTGCATGTGGCATGGCTCGGAGGGTCACATGACCAGGCAGATGGCTGAGGAGGGATTCAGAGTGCTCTCTCTCTCTCTCTCTGTGTATGTGTGTGGTCCCACTCCTCCTCTGTGGACATATTTCCCAAACACCACCTCTGCAGGGAGGGTGGGGGCGATGGCAAGCGGGAGGAGTTGGGGTTGATGAACTGCACTGTACAATGCTAAAGCACTGCTCCGGCTTCTCTTGGCTGACGTGTAATGTAAATAAGATAAATACATAAATGAATCTGACTGATTCAGTCCCGTGCCTTTAAGAAGACCATTCTCAAGAAAACAGGGTTAATCGGTTGGTCTTCTCTAACAACTTAGATGAGCCTGGAGAGGTCTTAAAGCACAGATAGACTAACAATGACTGATTATTGCACTAACAACCTGCTGGCTCAAGGGGATGTCCGTAATGCGATTTCTTTGGACTGCCATCTATCCTGACCAATAGACAACTGACCCTGCCATGCCCCCCGGGTCACGGAGAGTTCAGGAAGCAGGGAACAGACATTAGGTAACAAACAAACACACACTCACACGCGCATCAATCGCCGATGCAGATTGTTACTGCTTCTGCGGATATGGGTTTGGTGTGGAACTGAAGCTGGGGCTGACATATGATTCACGGAGGAGCCGGGGTCGCGCCAGGCTCATCCGCTCCACTCCAATCCCGAGAAATCCCACACAGACACCAAGAGAAATGACGAGAAGCTGAGAGGGCACATAAGTGTGAGTGTGTGTGTGTGTAAAAGGGAGGCAGAGGCAAAGGAGATGATATAGTGCCATGGAGAGAGAGAGGGGAGGAAAGAAAGAGAAAGAGGCAAAGAGAGAGAGATGGAGAGAGGCTGTGGTGAGTAATGAGCACTGTGCTCCCAGAACAATCACCGGCTCCATTTTGCTGTGTGTTTTCACCTGATGTATCGTCTCTGTTGTGGAAGGGCTTGTAATAAGACCATTTGGGCCTCTCATTTGTGAGCATTAGAGGCAAATATCTTACAGTGCCCTTAAAAGTGCCTAGAGGGCTAAAGAAACAGCAATTCTGCTGCTCATTTGTACCGGGTGACGTAAGGGAAAGTCACCTCAGTCTGATTAGACTTTAAAGAGTCGAATCACCTCACTGCCCCTCTCAGGAGTCTAGTTGTAGCCCCGGACTCCAGGCTACCATAGTGTTTTAACAACCTGCAGCCTTCGTAGTTAACACTGATATGTTAAACAGTCTACCGGGCCTAAATTACCCTGCAATAACTTAATAGCACAAGTAAATTTTTACTGTTTTTGGATTTATTTCGGTTTGACAAGTGTGGAAAAGCGAAAGTATGCACTGTGGTTTGTGCTTTATTGCAATTACATTGGACTGATGCAGGCAGGTTGGCTTTGGATATATTTTTAAAGCTTCAAATACACCCCTTCCGATTGAATTGCTGTTAGAATTGAAGTTATATGTGAAAATTAAGTAAAACTTTAAGGGAAGTTTAGGGAGGTTAGCACCAGCTAGCTCTAGCTAGCTACAGTATATATCTAGCAAATGGAGCTACATGTGAGTGTGCGGATCATGTGACTTTTGCAAAGCACAACATTGGCGAGCCTAACATACTATAATGTTGCTAGATATTATTTATTGCAATGTTGATTGAATTTTTTCATTCAGGGAAGTCAGAGGGTGAAGACTACTAGTTGCTTTTATGGCAACACGACTGTTTGGAGTACGCCTTCCAAACTGGCAACAACAGAAGCCGAAAACAGACAAAAATCACATGGCAGAACACTATGCCATTTAAAGATTCAAGACATGTTGCCACTTCAATCCTATATATTTTAAAATGATTGGACTCTAAACCAAACTAGGTGCAAAAACAAACAAGGATACCATGTACTTGTGCTCCCGAGATACGACAACGATTATTATAACTAATCCAAGACTTAGTTTGTGTCATTTTGTTTCCGGTGAGCAAGCAGGGAGGTGCTCAAGCCAAGCACGAACTAGAGTGATCCAATTGGCGTGTTTTAGCACGTATTTGCATATTTGCATTTTGGAAATTATTTCTCTGTGAAGTGTGTCTGTGCGCAATAACTCAATTGCCTTTGCTGTCCTTGTAAACAAAACAATTGCTTACATGTTTGCTCAATTCTACAAAATATGCATTTAAATAACAGATTGTAGTTTTGGAATGAAAAAGCTGTATTGAGCAGAATGCCAGTTTCATCTCACTTGCAAATTATAACCGGATGCTTGAGATTTGTTCATCCGGTGAAACATCTGGCTTCTTGTTCTATCTGTGATGGTACTGTATTCTCTAGGGTTAAATTACAGTACCATTTGATATGTATTGTTTTTACAGTATACTTCTGAGAAAGTCTATTTTATTTGTATTTTACTGTTGATAATACACCAAATGTGCACAAAAATTACAGTTTTACTTAACATCAATGCAACAACAATTGTGTATTTTGAACATTATTGCTTGACTGCTAGTGATTTTGGATCGATATACTACATAAGAAGGAAGTGGTTAACGTGGAGTCTCTTGACAATGAGATGTTAAATCAGAATGCTAAGGCAAACCAAATAACAGATGCATAGGCAATCCAACTCAGACAAAGAATGAGCTAATGTTTAGTGTTTCAGGGAAGAAAATTGCACTTTACCGGAGACCTCTGCAGGGAAAATCTGTTCTCTCAAAATCATAACAACGTAATCAGCCTTGTGTCTCTCCCCAGGACAGAGAGATTCACATTCTCTTCGCTGAAAGAAAAAGGCAGATATCTAGACAAAATAAACAAACGGTCATGGTGGCGAAAGGATATGTTTATGACAACGGACGTAACTTCAAGAAGACACCACCAGGGTTCCGTCTGGGCTAGTTCCATTCCCCCGTTCCCTGAGAGGACAGAGAAAAGGAGATGTTCACGCGTTTCTGTGTCCGTGTTTGGGCGTGGTGCGCGTGCTTGATGCGTGCGTGTGCCTGTGTGGAAGTGAGGGCGTGGTGGGGGGCGGTGAAGGGGAGTGGGGGGTGGTGGGGGGCGGAGGGGGGGAGTGGTCTACGGGGGGGGGGGATTCTGTGAGTGGCAAGTGTACACGAATGCCGCCACATCAACTGCCAATACGTTAGGAGGCCAGGGTAACAGGCGGCCGTCTCTGGGGAAACGCCGCGGCAGTTCAAGCGCGTATCAGACGGAGAGGAAAACAATTTCTGGTGCCAATAATGCGGCGCAGATGAAAAATGTTTTAATATTTGCAGCTGCTTTATGGCAGGCGCCGTGACAATGATGGAGTCAATGTCAGCTTTTTTTCCTTTAAATGTCATGCTCTGTCTTGGCTCTCTCCGTCTCGCCGCTGTGTGTACGTGCGTGCGTGCGCGATGTGTCCATTCGTGCGAGTGCTTGGCGCACGAGCGTGCGTTTGAAAGGGTTTTCCGCGGCTCCGTGGCGCGTGTTGTTTGGTTCAAGCCTGTGGCTGTGGTAACCCAACAATTCAACAGCTCCTCGTCATTGATCGTAGTTCTTCCCCCTTAATGGGAGGTACCCTCCCAGTCCGATGTGAGCGCCCCCCCCCCCCCCCCCCCCCCCCCCCCCCCCCCCCCCCCCCCCCCCCCTCCCCACTGCCACACACCCCCGATGGGTAACAAAACTTTGCCCCTAAACCGCCTCTCCGCACGGCCGTTTCTCCCTCCTGTCCCTGCTCCCCTGTCTCCGTCTCTGTTCTCTGGTTCTCCATAAAGATACTGCTCCCAGCTGTCAAATAAAACTCCCCAAACTCGGAAGCCATCATGAGATAATAATTTGCTGGTTCATCCATTTTATTCATATTTGATTATTTCTCATATGCAGCAAGATGGAAATGATAAATTAAATAGTGTTGTCTGCTGTCTGTAAAATGAAGCTGAGCCATATCCTCATAATCGTTGCAAACAAAACTACAAAACAGACAACTACATCCACTACTACTAACAGTAATACTACTTTTTAAGTTCATACTACTACCGATTATTTATCCGTAATAGTCACGTGTGTGTTCTCCAAAAGCTTCAGGAGGTCATGTTCCATGACCACTCCCAGTTCTCTTCGACCCAGACGTGAACCCACTTAGTGGGTCAGGGGGTAAATCCGACGCCATTGTCATCCATTCTGCGGCTCTAGCTCTTGACATGGGCCCCGTGCGCACCAGAAACCGCCGTGAACTCCCGCTGACACGGTGTGCGTACGACCGCTGAAGGTGAAAGAAAGTGCAGATATCTCGGGGCTGTGGGAGGCACACTGTTGGACAACCTGATAGCATTGTGAAAGTCAAGCAGACCCACGGCATGGGAAACCAGGTACAGCATAGAGAAAGGCAATAACAAAAACATCGGGAGAGCCAAAACATGTTTTTTGTTAACGCCACGGCTTAATTAGATCCGTTGATATTACGGTAAACGGGCGCGCAAGCTGTTTCAGTAAAGCCTCATTCGTGTGTGTGTGTGAGTGTGCTAGTCGCGTGTTCACTCTTTCTCAGTGTACATCTACTAGGGCGCAAGCATGCACAGTCGGTTAACGTAAATGAGAATCGGCCTGTTTCTGTCTCCGATAGGGATTCAGAGGACTGTCTCAGTGAACAGAGCAACCCAGCAGTACCTCGATCAGGGTGTGTACCAGGTCTGCTTTACAGAGCTACACGTATGTGGAGGACAAGCCGGATGGACTCATAACCACACACAGCAGAGGGGAAAACAGGCGGGAAGCCGCGGGGAAAATGATGATGCCCCCCCCCGCTGAGTAGCGGATGGGGGAGGATCGTGTGTGTAGTCCAGATCTCGACGTTCACGACCCAGCTTGGACATCTCAGCTCTGACAGCGCCCTGTTCCCCATCCAAAGCCTCCCGCTGGAGGTGCGAGAGGTCCAACAGACGTGGCTGCGCTAGCCCTGTCACTTTCCTGGTTGAAAGTAATTTTTTTCCCGCCTCCCAGTTGGTTGTTTTGTTTATTTCGAGGGCCGGATCTTCCTTTTTTTTACCTTGAATTCCTGCCTCAGGGTTCGTCTGCTCGGGACAGGATACGAGAGACTGTTCGATCAGAAGGTGCAACGTTGACATGGGCTCCCATGTCGGATGTGAGCGATGACACGAAAACAGTAGCAGCAGAAGGAGCTGACATTTCTGAGTTTATTCTCTTTTCTTCTATCTCTGCTTCAGCGTTCCCACCACTACACTACTGGGTCTAATTAAACCGCTTAATCAGTTAACGACTTTAGCGAACACAGTTAAAGGGGAATAAAACAGGTAGGAGTAATAGCAGAAGGAGAGATGGAAATGCTGAGGAGACTGTTTGGGGGCCTCCTGTGTAAAATAAAAGCAGGAAGAGGCCATTAAAAGTGAACAGAGGGTAGTGATCTGCTTTTTTCCATTCTGTTGCAGAGGAGTTAGCCAATCATGTTCCTCATTTGGATTGTAAATGGAACATATTCACAAAGTGGCAAATTAAACCCTCTTTGTTTAGCGAAAACAAAGCAGATAGCAAGTCGTAACTTAGAGTGACTGATGCAACTATGTCAGTTGGAATCCTTGGGACATTTGGAACTCAACTTTTCTACCCTCTATCACCCAATCCTCGAACGACCTCAGATGGACATTGTGTTCACAATTACACAACTTACAGGAATAACAATCATGATGAAACAAGCATGTCTTTTGATGCCAAAGATGTTGCTATTGTAAATTTTATTTTCCGTTCGCGGTCTTTAGGTGAGTCATTTTTGCTGTGACTAAAGACATTTCTTTCCCTCTCTCTCTTTCAAACTAGGTGTGATTAGATTAAGCCTGAGGCTTTGTGAGACATAAAAAAGCAGGGGAACTTTACAGCACCAGTGGAGTCATCTCCGCCTATATGCTGAGGACGATTCAGCTCCACAGGGTGTGGTGACTCCTTTTCCTGTCTTTGGACTCAGCCCAAAATGAATCAAGCTCATCAGCTGGACGTGGCATGGAAGAAAGAGAGGAGGTGTGGAAGAAAGAGGGGAGGTGTGGAATAGAGAGGGGAGGTATGGAAGAAAGAGGGGAGGTGGGGAAGAAAGAGGGGAGGCATGGAAGAAAGAGGGGAGGTGTGGAATAGAGAGGGGAAGTATGGAAGAAAGAGGGGAGGTCTGGAATAGAGAGAGTAGGTGTGGGAGATAGAGGGGAGGTATGGAAGAGAGAGGGGAGGTATGGAAGAAAGAGGGAGGTATGAAAGAGATAGGGGATGGCTGAAACCCTCAAAGACGAAGGGAAAGCGAGGGGGGGGGGGAATTGGAGATGAAGGATGAGGAAAGATGAATAGACAGAGGGAGTAGTGGACGAGGGAATCTGGATGAGTGAGGGTCTAATAGATCCAGCATCTGGTGACTTCCAAGAGGGAGGAGAGTGTTGGTGCCACAGGGATTTGTGTGTTTGTAAGCCACACTGACATCACATGGTTGCCTTTAAAAGACACACGCACACACACACACACACACACACAACCCAAACGCATGAACACAACAACTGCAGTGTTAGTCCCTTTTCCTTGGTGAGACAGTAAAAAAGCTGTGGAGTCCCGAGCCAAAGTCCATCAGCCAAACATCAGGCACTCCATCCCTCAGGGGCCTGCCTGGAAAGACATTCAGCATTGTGAGCTGTGTTTGATTGTTAGCAGTTGGGCCGGGCATGTTCTTTTGATGCAGACTGAGTTTATCTGCTCAACACTGGGGGTTACAAAGAGAGGACGTGTTTTTGATGATCGAATACAAACCAGAGGGGGTTTAGTTTTCAAACTAACCAAGTGCCATGTTTTGCTGTTCCGACACAGTCCATTTTGGGTTGTACACAGTCTTCGATGACTTCTAAATTTACTACATCTTCAGCATTAGCGCTGGTGGCTAACAGTCGGCAAGTAAGAGTGGGCTTTTTTTTCCGCGTTCGCCTCGCCTCTGTTGTATATACCGTTGCGTATGTGTGTGTCTGTGTGTCTGTCTGTGGGTGAGTGTGTGTGTGTCTGTCTGTCTGTCTGTGGGTGGGTGTGTGTGTGTGTGTGTGTGTGTGCGTGCGTGTGTTAGTTGTTGCGAACGCTGAGGGGGACCGAATGTTTTCTGACGCCTGTCTGGATCAGGCTGTCTCGCTGGGGCATGAAGGTGTCATCAGTCCGGGCCTCAGCACTGCAGCCCGTCAGCCGGCTGGACCTGTACAACGTGATGAGATGACAGCTGGCTTAGGGCTGTCTCAGGCCTTCCCAGGGAGAGGCGGACAGGGAGGAGGGAGGGGGGGACGGGACATGGAGAAACGCAGGGAGAGGGAGATAAAAAAAAGGGAGAAAAAGAATGAGAGAGACAGAAAGAGAGACGTACACCTACAAAGTGCTACCCACGTAACACCCACTCTAACCGGTAGAACGGTGGTTGAAAACTTCATATAGACTCAAGCTACTTTAATAGACTTTCACAGAGACATCCACCACTCTAGTTTGTGTGGTAAAATACCAAAGAACATTATTGTAAAAACAAACAAACCCGATACCACGGCAACAGCTTCTTCTTTTTTCTTCTGGTTCTGAGTTACTGTGTCTTTTTTAATTAGGATTACACAACAAAGAGTTAGTGTTCAATATGTAATTGTTTTGAAATCCCAATGACGAGGACATTTGTACCTCTGTTTGGCGGTGCTTTCAGAATTTGGTGTTGGGAAGAATCCCATTGCTGCCCAGCGTTGCTGCTTCCTTCTTTCAACTGAATCATGTTCATTTTCTGGGTGGCAATAAATATTAGAATAAACCGATGCGGAGCTTGGCTGGCCAGGGATTCTGTTTGCTGTCTGCTCTGGTTGCCACAGCAGCTGAGTGACAGACCAGCCAAAGGGGGGCTGGGTGGGAGGGGTGACTGGGCGAGAGAACGAGGGCCTCTTTTTTTATCGTTCATTGCTTCTTCTGTTTTTATTTTGTCAAGTAAATTTAGCCGAAAGAAAGACGAGCATCACAGAACGGCCAGGCCCCTCTGCGATTGTTGATGCATGTCAATATATCAGATTTTTAATTATCGGACACATGACAAGAAGCTGTGACAGCCTCCCCCTCCTTTCTCAGCAGCCCTCAGTTCACTAGAGAGCATTCTGTCAGCTCGACTCTGAAACAGAACAGTGCTCTGAGACGAGAAGCAACGCTGTGCTAATAACAACAAGCCCTGTAAAAATATATACACATCACATTGTAACGGCTGCCGTGTCAGTGGCATGAGGCACGTAGGAGACATGGGAAGTGAACAAGCTTTTGCTAATTCTCCTCACAGAACACAGACAGGCCCCAGTGTGGGTTTGACTGTTGTAAAGCTGCTTGGCTACACAACTGACGTAAAGCGTTGGACAGGATGGGCGGGGCCGCGGTGAGGGAGTCTGTGTACAATTTGTCTGAGTGTCACCCCCCCCTTTTCCGTCCTCGCCCCTCCCGAGTCCTGGAATAGCTGTGGCCCAGGCGGTCCAAGAGATGTCAATTTGTTAGCAGGTAAGCGTCCTCCTAGATTACCCACTTTCATCTGGGATGCCCGCTTGCGTCCTTCTGGTTAAATCACTTCGGGACTTTTATTTTGGGATCCACCTCGGTTTGCAGTCGCCAGCTCATTTCATTAAAAGGCATATTTTCATGCACGCTCACATACCTGGCCACCTCTCTATTGCCAGATATGCCTGGGGAGAACCCGTAGTCTCCCCTAGAAATAGGCCCGGTTTGGGTGCAGGGACCCCACATTCAAATACCATTCAGGGAGGTATAGCTTCTATTGATGTAAGATGCATGTATACACAATTTATGTAATCCATAAAAGGATAACTTATTTCAAAAATTTTAGGCTGATTTATTATGGAAAAAAGTAATGTATTATGTACTGCAACCCCCAACCCAAAACAAGGCTGAACATTTGTCAATGGAACGGAGTCCAGGAATCTGTCAGAGAGCCCATATGTTAAAGTTTGGGTCCGTTTTTAAATCTCACTTTAAATCCCCTTTGATCTCATCTCTTAGCAACCAGAGATACTGTTTGTGCTGTTTAACAAATTAAGAAAAGTCTGAGTGTAATGTCTTTATGTTGGGTGTGGGTAATGTCACTTATAATATTCTGGTACTA
This sequence comes from Novumbra hubbsi, assembly GCA_016801125.1. NCBI lineage: Eukaryota > Metazoa > Chordata > Actinopteri > Esociformes > Umbridae > Novumbra > Novumbra hubbsi. The sequence continues at coordinate 64,670 of JACXGK010000298.1, forward strand.
GCTTGTCACTAAACTCAAACACAGACAACACTGTATAAAGGTCAAGTGTGATACATTGTAATTTTCCTCTGTCAGAAATACAAGTAACAGAGACTTTGCAATTTCATAAGCTGGAGCTCATGAAACGATAAAGTAGAGGTCAGGAAACAGCTCAATCTTAGCTATGAATCAACAAATGTTTTTAAAATAAAAAGACAGCACTACTTTTGTATTTAAAATGAAAATTCTTTCTAGACCTATTTTTTCATAAAGATTAAAATTCCTTTTATAGATGAATTATTAAAATAGGGCCCTAAAACTCAAGTAGCAGTATTTTTTATTATCACCATGCAGATGATCCTGAGGTATTGCGATATCAGGTAATAGATGTTTAGCGCAGATCGAGTCTTATTTCAAGAACACTTTGGATCGAGGATATATGATTCCTGTCTGTTTCTGATGGTGGAAATGGAAGACGTAGTCTGCTAATGGAAGCGGATATCTACTTTATCTTCCTCGCAGCTTGGATAAACACCAGGTACAAGTCTTTTTTCTCCTTCTTTCTTCCTCAGACTCCTGACGGCCCAATGTTCTTGCACTCGATCGCCCTCTGAAGATTTACTAGGGCTCGAAGATGACATGTTTCTGTGCCTGCTCTCTTCCTCTTCCCCCTACTCCCCCTCGCTCAACCTCCCATCACCTCCCCCAAACCTGCCCGCCCCTACATGAGCTCCCCCTCTGCGTTTTGCCTTTTACCCTCTCAGCTACAGGAAGAGGGATCTACAGGTCCACTGATTTACGAGTGCTTAGCTAACTAATTCTCCTCTGTACAGGCGGGAGGCGTGCGTGTTTTGTCGACTGCGGCTGGCCTAAGCTGCAGGGCCCTGTTGGGTCGTACACGTACAAGGTGTCTCTGTTTCCCCCTGTCTAATTTATGGACAAACTCAGCCCTCCTGGGTCCATAGCTCAGCGGTGATCTGGCTTCTCCAAGTACAGGCTAGCTGTTGGACCCCCCACTGTAACAGCTCTGGGCAATGGGAAGGAGAATGAACAGTTTCTGAATGTGAATAGTGAATGAATGAATAGTTCTGACCAGAGAATAGCGACACCATGACCATTAAGAATAGGATTGTATTTGAAGAGGAGGTAGATATCTGAGTGACTGGAGGGCTGGGTTGGCTAACCAAAGGATTTACAGTTTGAATCCTTGAGCAAGGCACTTAATCCTCGTTGTCCATGGCAATAACTGCCATGGTAAACACATTTTAACTCAAGTCAATCTACTTATATTAAAAATGGCAAAAGTGTTTTCTATTTTGAATGAAAACACTATCATCACCGGGCTGTTTGAACAAATGCATTGTTTTATTCAACAGCATCACTGTAGAGAGACACATTTGAACAGCCATCATAGCAGTTTTAAGTAACTGATTGCTAATTTGGAGTAAATGACAAAGTCAGTTGGTGTGGATGTTTTCACTCATGTAGTTTCAAAGGCCCAATGATTATGCCATTATCAAAGTTTGTTAAAAAGAGCCTCACGTGTATCAATTGTTACAGTGTTTCTTTTATCAACACTCAAGCAGTCTAAGTAGATAAAACATGTTTTAACCAGATTTGGAAGACATCCAACGCTTGCAGTTGAGAGGGAGAGAAACAAAAAAACAAGAAGACAGGAAATAAGACACCCAGTGTGTCTAAATTCTCTCAGAACAATTCCATAAATTTACGAGACAAATGTGCCAAGATACAGCCAGAGATGTATTACTTTGTATCTGGGTTTCAGCTCGTTCGGCCTGCCATTCGCAAATGTGAAGAGACACTTTTGACTGGCCAACCTTTTTGGATCAGTGGAATTATGGCTTGATTAATCAGCCATGATTTGCATTTACCGAGGCCGGTGGAAGTGGGCTCCCAGTGTCACTTGATTTATTTATATATTTGCCTTTTCTTTTTCTGCTTTGTAATACATTAACCTGCCAATCTTGGCACGTCGAAGGGGTCAGAACCGCTGTTCATTAACGTCTCGGAGAAACGAGGAGACGTGGACGACAGAAGCCCCACCCCATTGCTCGGTGTCTCTGCCGCTGCTGTCGTTCCACGGTTCTCTGTCTCCTGTAATTGTGGAGGGTGGCCCATGGTGGCAGTGCTGTGCTCCCTCTCAGGAGTTTAGCTGGGGTGGAAATATGGATGTCGGGAGAGAATGTGGCAGATGGCTGACAAGGCATTTTTACCCATAACGCCCCAGTAAAACTTTAACTCCCAAGATTTAGTGCTAGCGCTTTGCACTTAGCAAGCTGCAGCCGCGGGCATATTTTTTCAAAAGTCCCAAACTGATGGTTCTGCAAGCTGTGCATAAACATGCTTTATTGATTGCGTTGTTAAAAGATTCAAAGGGTCAGTATCATTTAGCGAAAGACAGTTTTAGAGGACAAATAAAAGCAAAAAATTACTTAAATGTTGGGGCAGACATAGATCTTTAAGGGAAAACAGAATGAAATTATTCATCGTGTATTTATAGACTGATGAGGATTTTTTTTTTTTATCATTTAGAAAACTACAAGGTTTTTTAAAAACGACTAACATTGCGGCCGCATTTGCTCTGGAATTGTCTCTCGCAGGACCATGCGAAGGTGAAAGGCGGGTTGTCCCACCATCTCGTTGCCTTTTGAGAAGTGAACAGAAATTACATTAATGTCATGTTGAAATATTTTCATGAAGAGCTAATGTTCAACATCAAAATTAAATTAAAGAGAAATTACCTCAAAATATTAAATTATAAAAGAATGACTACTGTAATTGCCAAAAGAAGTAACAAAGTTGACCTAAAACATTTAAAACAGTTAATGATTTCATCTTAAATCAGCCATGAATCTCCATTGTCCCAAGAGGAACCTAAGCTTGTGGTGTGCAATAAGAAGTGGCAATTAGCCACTAGTCTTTTTATGGGTTGATGAATTATGTTCCAAGTCTTGTTTTCCACATCAAAACTCAGTAAATCAAGCTCACCTACATTTAAACTATAGTTTGCTCAGTTTTATATGGTGATACATAGTATTCATATTATTCTGCTCAGAATTGACATTGAGTAGTAAAAATGTCATTAATGCTTCATTTAACATAAAAAAAAAAGCTAATACCAAAAATATCAGCAGTACTTTCCTCCTATTAAAACGTTAGTTTAGTTCATGTAATAGGCTTACCAATTAGGGACGTATTTATATGAATCACTAATCACGTTCATTAAATAATAATCTTCAGCAATACACTTCACAAATCTACAAAGTGGAAACAAATTGACTATGAATTTAGAAGGTGGAAACTGATCAATGTAAACGTGGTTTGTACAGTGATATCACACACATACCTATACATATATTTGTTTCCATTACTATGGCAGATAGACACATGTTGTCTGTCATATAAGTTGTTAAATACCACACCGCGCTCACAAACACACTCGTGTCTGCCTGGTAGGTTTTATTTTAGGGTAAAAAGGAGGTGAGGAAGACATCTAAATTGAAAGCCTATGTGCTTTCTAGGGGAGGTCTGCTTGCTGTTTCTGGAAGATTCTGGTACTTGCCAGCCTTCTTTGCGTCCATTGCTGGATTGGGCGCATTACCCATTCATCTGTGTAGCTATACAGTCCCAGTCACAAGTTTGGACACACCGATCCATAATTACTATAGTAAGGGTGTCCAAACTTTTGACTGGCACTATATATACATACAATATATATATATATATATACATACATATAGGCGGTTTGTTACAGGTTATCTGGGAAGGAGGAAACCGATTAGCGTCAGCGGTGTAGCACGAAGGCAAACAGTGCAAGCCTAACCAAAACAGATCAGAACGTTAAATCACACATACGCTCGTAAGTGGCGGCAGCTTTGTCCTCGGGGCTGGTAGTGGGTTTCGCCTCCTCCGAAAAGCAACAGAAAACACAAGGAAATGTCGTAAAGGTGGCAGGAGAAACAAATCCCCTCCACGGAGATGCCGCTCTCTTTATGCCCTGGTGATGAAGATGAGATATAGCTGTGACTGGGTGGAGCCTGTTCTACCTGTCTCTCAAACATTCTGGTAGCAGCTGGGGGCCTGAGGTGGGACGGGACTCTTTGACACACTGGGCAAGAATCACAATACAAGTCTAATTATATATTAATACATATCAGATTTAAACATGCATCGTGGTTGTCAAAGCCATTTATTTCTAATTCAAAATTCAAAAGGGTCTGTATTGGCAAACAGTTTACTGTAAAAATGTCTATGGAACAAACAATTTCCCTAAACTTAATGACGGCATGCAAAAACATCTCAGCTGCCTATCTCGAACAAAGTTCATGAAGACACTTAAATGTAATTTATAATTTGTATCCGGTTATTTGAAATGATCTTCCAGATAGGCGGTGTTGCACTAATTGGGCCCGTGATACCTGTAGCATTGTACTTTCCACAGTCTTCTGGATGATAAGATGGTGAACAGGGCCAGGGACGAAGCCTCACCAGGAGAGTCATCCTCCTGTCGGCAGCAGACGCCAGCCCGGTCCGAGGAGCCACATGGAGGAAGGGAATGAGGCTTTGTTACGAGACTCAGGTGACAGAAGCACACATCTGCACCCGGCAGCTGGCGCTAGCAGGAGCGGGGCTGGCGTGAGATGGGGTTGAGGCGTGATGTGAGTTCTGTTTGTTTATGGCACACAGCTGCCAGTGTCTCTGCTAGGGAACCGTAAAACAGAGGGGAAGAGGAGGCGCAGTCGTAACTGTGAGAAGGAAAAACAGAGCTCCTCGAGTCCCTCTCCGTCAGTCTCCTCCGCTCGTGTGGACTCTCGCCGTTCAAAACTGTCGCTCTGTTCCGTTTGAGATCAGGGTAGCATTTCTCACGTCCTAGGCCTATACTTTACAAGTACATGTCTCTTAAGTGACCGCTGTGCAGTATTAAAGTACTATGTATTAACAGTTCCTTGCAGTGCCTGTCATCGAATTCAATAGATTGAGCTTCAGTAAGGTGCATGGTTTGCTGTAACATGATTATGCATGTGCAGGAACCCATACCATAGGAAATTAGACTACATTATCTTAGATTTAATCAAAGAGATTACCTTTAGGAGGAATTACTTGTAGGAAGAATTTGTTTTCTCTTTATTTCAAAGTAATTACAGTTATGCAACAATTACAGTTATGCAACAAATAAATAATCTCAAAGAGTTTACCTAATTGCAGCCATTAATGTAACCAAAATAGTCCAAACCTACTGTGTAAGATGTATGGCTATGACACCTATTGACGTGTGCAAGACGACTTGTTAAAAGACATCTCCACAAACAAACATTCTTCCTCCTGTTTAATAAAACCACACACAATGAAAACAAAAAACAGGAGAAAATGCAATGATTAGTGTACGTACAAACACAATGTCTGGGACGAAGGTTTGGTCTTTGATTGGTCTTCCTATACGGCATATAATTTCGAAACCACATTCCCGTAAAGGATGACACATAACCTGTCTAGTAAAAGGCAACAAACTGGAAAACTATTTTCCCTTTTGGGAAAACAGAGGAAGGCCAGCCACGTCAGTTTAGTACATCACAATACCCTTCCTCTCCTATGCTAAACCCTTCATTCCAGTTTGCTTAAACTCTAACTGAACTTATGACCATGAGGAAAGTGGGCGTGGGCCGATCGCCTGGAGATTGACCCCACCAGGTGTCACTCACTGACTTCATGAATCTGGATGAGCATCACGACGGCCCTGACGGAGACTGGCTGTGGCCAGACACACCTCTCCCTCGTCGTCTTCCTCCCATTTCTCACCCCACAACACAGACTCCAGTTGTCCAGACGTCGTTCTCATCACTCGTCCGTTCAGACCAGTTCGCTCGGTCCGGTGCAGGATTTTTTCCCACGCGGCTGTTGTCCATCAACACATTTTGAAATGGCATTATACGACCTTGCTGTTACTTCTAGTGTTACCACGACATTCCGTCACTCTGATAAAAGATTGCGTTGTGTATCCACATCTACCATAGAGAATTTAAAGTCTCGGCGCTTCAGTCTACACCCCCCTGCCGTGTTTATTCCTCGTTCAGCAATGAAAAAGTATGACCAGGTCAGTTCTGGTCCGATACAGACGGTCTTCATCACCCAATTATGAAGAGAAATGGCTAATAAATTGCCCAAAACGCTCAGAACCAGCAATGCGTCTTCACGGTATCCGGTTCCCACACAGGCCGAACGAGCCCCTGTACTCTCAGCTGTATTAAGGCGTTATATGGGCACTTACCTGGGGTCCACACCAAGTGAACAGCTCCATTCATTCTGCCGGTGACATAGAAAAATGTATACTGGATTCAGTGGTTTATCTGCACACATTAACATGATAGAAAATATGAATACCTGAATCTTATCGTAGGTCCACTTTATAAAAGCATTCATCATAAGACGTATTAGGTATTTATCACGTCAGGGAAAGATGGCGTGTCTGAGATTCCATTTACTGTGCGTGGTCAGTGTGAACCCGGCCGGTTACACTGAACTCATTTTAGAAAAAAAGATTAAAAATCCCATCCGGCTTTTTTCCCTCTCTGTTGCCAACTCAGTCTTGAAATTAACTTACACTCCTGAGAGCCAGAGTCTTAATGGGATAAAAAAAAACGATGAACATCATTGGGATCCGTTACATTTACTGTATATATTAACCACGTGTGAAGGTGTGATGCGCAGACGGAGAAATGTGCTGAAATTACTCAATCCTTTCTCTTTTAATAATTCTGTCATCTTCACAAGCCATTTGGTCATTATGCTATTGAAGTCATTTTTTTCAGAGGAAAAAAATGTAATATCATCAGTCACAATAATCATTTAATACATCTTTTTCCATCCTTAGTCTCCCTCGCTGGCTTGGACCTTGTGCCACAGCCCATATCTACCGTTCTCTCATGGAAATACACTTCAGTGAAGGGCAAGGTAATGTGATGGTCGCCCGAGAATTACAGTACGTGGTAGCTGTGGGAGGCGTCAGGCTGTTTACACAGCCGTTTGGGAATTCAGGGGCGGAGCTTTGGTGTCATTAATCCAAATTGTCTCCATCTTTCTGGAACTGACTCATGGTTTCATGCATAGTAAAGAATTAACAATGGGTGCATTCTAAGGAAAGAGAATGATTCACTTGTCCTACCTGGTACTTAAAAGGCTGAAACTGGAAGACAAAAAGGGTTATTTGAAAGGTTACCCCAAGGGACATCCACAGAAGCCGTTTGGAGCCCTTTTTACATGGATTGCATTGTTGAGAAAATGCTGTTCGAAAACGTTAGTTAGAAGTTGGCCACGTCAACGAACAGCTTACGCTTATGAAAGACAGCTATCTGTCAGTGATAAAAGCACAGGTTTATTAGGACATTGCAGTTTGACCAAAGGCCGTTTCAAAATGGCTTTTTGCCATGTCTTGAGGACATCATAGAGTGTTCCCAGATATCTCTCTTTTAGATGATAATAAAACATATTTAGCATCCTCAGGATCAACACAAAGCAAATCCATAACAACAAAGGTGACTCTATGTTCGTGCGGAACACTGTAAACTTTGTAGTCTAGCCGTGAATTAACTATACAGAGTATAGCTTACGCTGCATCCCGCTTGGGTTCATTGTGCTATCTAAATACAAGGGGACTTAATCAAGCTTAAAAATAACAAACAAACAAATAAAACAGGGGTCCTCTGAGAACTCATTAGAGCCCTTGTCAAATTCCAAGAGACTACATAATTACTTACCAAAATAAAAATGCAAAGCTATTTCGTTTGTATTTCCACCACTTTCTGATTACTGCTGAACTAAGGTCATTGAAACTTCACTTTTTCTTTGAAAAGTTTGATTGAGAAATGCACATTATTGTGAGGAAAGCATCCCATTGGCCTTTTTACATTGTTGTGAGGAAAGCATCCCATTGGCCTTTTTACGCTGTTGTGAGGAAAGCATCCCATTGGCCTTTTTACACTATTGTGAGGAAAGCATCCCATTGGCCTTTTTACACTATTGTGAGGAAAAGTATCCTTATGCTCTGTCTGAAAGACCTGAAAGACTTGCTTTGTGCACAGATGGAATATGAGTTACTGATTACCATGATGTTCTATATTGATTGAGTAGAAAAGGGAAAGAAATACATGTAGTTACTTCCTTCATTAAAAGACAGAATATCAGATGTACTGACAACGAAATGAAACAAGTTCAACAAAATTTCTATAAATAAATCTTTTTTTGTCATTTTAATTACTGGATCAACAGCGCCTCAGATGAATGGCCTAACCATCAATCTTTAATTAAAGTCACGCTTTGCAGATTGCCTCGATGCTTTGCCTGATTGAAAAATAAGCAGAATGATATTTCTATTAGAGTTTGTTTTATTAATAACACGTCAAGGGTTTAAAAACATGTCCAAAAGAGACCCAATCAAAAGGAAATGATAGACAGTCTTTCCATTTCAGACTAAGCAGCAGGAGATGTTTTTTCTTCTTCGTGTTTTACCCTTTAAACCCCTTCAAACGGTGACGCTTACAACATGAGGGAAATTAATGTGAAATATTCCGGTCTGAGCGCATATAGCTGTCAAGTAATAAGAAACATACCAGCAAGCCAGGCGAGTTGATTATTTCAGTGGTGCATATACCACTCTCCTTCTCTCTTTCTCTCTATCTATCTGAGCCTCTCACACACACACACACACACACACACATGCACCCACACTACTATCATTTTCTTCCACACATGTAGTTGTCACATATAGACCTCAATAAAATGATTCAGAACTTTCGAATCCCGGACATTCTGTTCTGAAACGCTGTCTGCAATGCCCAGGTGCTGATTCATTAGAAAACTCCCCACCAAGGGGACCAGAGAGACAAATCCCCACAATGCATCCCAACAGCACAACACCTGTACATGGACAGACAACCAGCTGCTTGAATAGAGAGGGAGGAAAGGGAGGAGGGGGAGGAGACAGACACACACACATTAGCGGCCAATCCAGAAATGCTCTGGTTCCCCTTTCCTAGCTCTTATCCAGAAATGGCCTGAATGTGACTGAAACAAATATGACATTGAGTGCATTCAATAGAATCGCAGTTCTGTTAATCTTTTTAAGTTCATCGGCAGCTCGCAGTGTTGTGTATAAACTTTCTTTGATCTATTTGTCTTTTTGTTTGCTTTTGTTCTCTTATACCACTAATTGATTTCACTAACATGTAAGTTGACTTACTGTTTGTTAGATTGATGTGATTGGTTGATAAGTGCTAGTGCTAGGACTAGGATCAAGACTGCGGTAACACATCACTAAGAGTACAAAGCTTTGAAAAACCAAAAGCTTTGTGACTGTGATGCCCCCTCATTTTTAGAAAAGCTCAACAATGCTCTTGACCTCAATGCTACTTGTTTGTAGTGTCGGGTGATTTTTCATCCATCCCTCCCAAGATGAACCCTCGGGTTTATTTTTAAGTCATCAATTACTCAGACTTGGCCAGGCTATCTCTCCCTTACCATCTGTGCTCCATACGTTGCTCTTAAAGGCTGCTCGAATAATGACAACCTTCCTCTCTGCCATTAATTTATGAGCCTGGGGAGACGTTTTTCATGCCTTATCATGCACCTCCATTTGATCTTGCGTATCTATTCTCCTCCTGCATCTGCACACTCGGCTAGATAAATCTCCCCGTCTCGCACCGTGTCACCATTGGAATATATGCCCAGGTGGAGAGTGTTACATTAGGTCCCTTACAAAGGGAGAGAGGAACGTGGAGCAAGAGTGACCTCAGGTCCTAGAAATGGTATCGGATGTAAGCAACAGGAAAGTTAGGGTGGCATGTGTACTTATTCACTTGGTCTGTGGATGCTGGGTGTCCACATTGGGTACAGTCTGGTGTTCTGCACTGACCTGTGAGTTAGATGACCCCTGGGTGGATGCAGTGAACTCGCATTTGAATTTGCCTTTCATAATAATGTTGAATTTTCTTTTTTCTGGCATTCCAAATAGGACAAAATCATTTTCTCTTCGATAACAAGAAAGCAGCTCCATCTGGTCAGGGCAAATTCAAATCTTAAAGAACTACAGCGAAGGAATGCAGGCAGTGCTTGTTGGAACCCTTAAGGTATTGCTGGGCCTACAGTGTGTACTTTGTGTCTGTGCGAGTTGTGTATGTTTCAACTCTATTTTCATCTTTATTTGGCTCCTAATGAAATCATGCACAAATCGCCCAGAGTGCTGACGAAAGCTCAAGGCCTAAAACCAATCCTCTCAGGGCTTCGTTTAGAGACGGGCTGAAAGAGACTCTCAAACCAGCCGTTATTATGTCCTGCTTCTCTGTCTTCTGTGTTTGCTGCCTCTCGGAAGGATCTTTAAAATGTCGCCTCAGCTTTCAAAACCAGCAGCGAATACACCAACTGACTTAATCTAAGCCCAGCTAAAGGGTAAAAAGAAAGCACAAACAATATTGTAAACTTCTTTGCATCACTCACAAAGGATGGACCGCATTTGCCTTTAAGAAAATGACACTTTAATTAAACAAATTACTGCGCAGTGGGAGATGGACCTTGAAGACCGTGATAAGACGGTGGAGATAAAAACCTGCTCATCAAAAATGCGAGGGTTTAAACCTTTAATAGGTAATGCCTAGATAAGTAAGCCTTTGTGATGTAACTGGCGCAGAGATATTTTTCAGAGGGGCTTATTGTAGGCAAAAACGAAACAGGATCAAACCAGAGTCTTAAAGAGTCAGTGATTATGAAAGGCAGATGGAGGACAAGGATGCCCCTCTCAACTACACTCTCCATCCTGTTGCTATTCAAAGACCTTCTGAGCGTCATTTTCCAATTCCTTTCAAACCGCGTGAACTCCAGCTGTTGTGTTTTCTTATTAATAAAACAGCTTTCAAGATAAGAGTATCACCAATTTTCACGGATTAACAAGAGCCCCAACAGTGGCTGGTGTGCATTGTCATAGTAGCTTTACCTGTCATACAAAATATACGCATGCTGAGAGGGTAAAACTTTTAATTTATTTATTTTCTGACATTTTAGAAGGAAATCTATGACTCTGTCGCCAAGTCTACCAGTGTATCAATAATCTGTTTTGGGATTGTTGATTTGTTACGCTTGTTGACTTTGAACTCAAATACAACTTTGTAAAAGAACAAACATTAGTGTGTTCTAAGGGTATTTTTTGCAATCTGGCTTATCATATTGTAGGCTTCCTTCCTCTAGGTCCAACATTTTCACAACAGCCTCCAGAGACTAGAGGTCTTCACTCATCCAAAAAGCAGGCTAAACGAGCAGCCAAATGATCCACAGAGTTACGTTACTTAGTTCAAGTTACATGCCCTTTTAATTAACCTAGTCTAACCAAGCACAAAACAATGCATTGACATTCCCATTGACACATTTTGTCAATATCTGTCCAAAATGCTGAGTAATTTGAACGAAAGGCTGGAAGCTTTAATTAATACATATAATAGAAAAACACAGCACCTTATAGATAGCAAGAGAGAAAATGCATTTGTATTACTTTTTTAGCCTTCCCATATAGTTTTTCTGTGCCTACTACATTTAAATATGCAGTGCCCTCTATGCACTAATGGTCCAAGGCAGTTCTCATCACTTTTGACTCAAGTGATGTCGGTCGATGCATAGATCCTAACAGCACCGGTGCATTACAATAACCATGTCCCTCTACTGGCGTGAGAAGGTATAAACTCCCTAACATTGGAGCCCATTCAAATTTGTGATAAAATGACAATATGACAAAATGTAAAATTGTGTTTATGCTCTTAAATTAAATGCAATGACTCATTTCTTATTTGCTTTTGAATACAACATATGTTGGTGATCAACCTAATCCATACTAAATAATAAATGTATGTTTTTGTGTGCAGAGTGTGCTAGCATGATAACCCGTATTAACAGAGTTAACGGCTATTGCTAGCATTCACTAGCTTTTTTGGTATTATGGAGTTGACTGGTGACTACGACATGAATATATACCATTTACAAAAATCTGCAAAAGAGTTTTACTCCAGCTCTGATATCAAAAGAAAATGATCACTTCCATTCCAAGTTGTGCATGTGCGTGTGAAACCCTTACTATGCCTTGAGGATTTATTGCCATCGTTTCAAGAGATGTGAGCGACCAGAATTATTCCTGACAGTCCCACTTTAAAATAATAATCTTGCACACTTTTATCATACATCGAGTAATCGATTAACTAGGTACAGTAAATGCATTTTATTGCATACCTTTTGTTGTAGTGTGCTTACATGTATTGTAGACGTTCACCTACATTTTTTTACATCTTGATATCATGTATAGTTATTCTCTGTATCAATGGCTCTGTCGACCTATTTTAAAATAGTTACTTACCTCCATCATAATTATTCAGCTATTTATCACATGTATGTGAAAAGAGTGTATTATTACTAGTTTAGCCAGTTAGTTACCGACTGTAGCTGACAGACATCGATAGGGGCACAGTAAGGATGTTCATCATCATGCTATGGCCCTATAGGTGGATGAATGGTTAACCTGTAAAACTATCATACCAGAACCCTCCAACCCCTTGCTCACAATAAGTTAATGAGCTAGCTAGTTACCTGACAAGCTTTCACTATCTTACACTACTAGGGTCATGGTTCTAGTTCAACATCAAGATTGATAAATACGGTGAAGGCATTGTTAAAGTTGTCTGCAAATGGATTTGATTGCAGGCTCAAATTGGACAAAAACACAAAACATTATATTGAAAGTTGTCCGTTTATTGTACTTCTGAGAAAATAGGGCTATTCCATGCAAGAAATAGCCAAGACATTGAAGATCTTGTACAACGCTGTGTATTACTCCCTTCACAGAACAACGCACATTGGTTCTAACCAGCCTCACAGGTCCTCAACTGGCAGCTTCATTAAATAGTAGCAGCAAATCACCAGTCTCAACATCTACAGTGAAGAGATGCTGCTCTTCTTCTAGGCAGAGTTCGAAAGAAAATGTCATGTCTCAGACTTGGGCCCAAGGACACAAACACTGGACAGAGGAAGATTGAAAAGGAAATGTTCTGGACAGAAAAGGATGACAGACGAAGAACATGCATGAGATGCAGACAAAATGAAAAGATGCCATCGGTCAAGCATGGCAAAGGCAATGTGATGGTCTGGGGAAGCATTGGTGTTGGTGAAGTGGGAGTTTTGTACGGGGATCTTGAAGAAGGAAGGCTATCCATTTTACAACACCATGCCATACCCTGTGCAGAGCGCTTGATTGAAGCAACTTTCATCCTACAACAAGACAATGTAAACTATTATGTTTATAATTCTGCTCATAACTTATAAAACCTCTAATTAAGTGACCAGTACAGTCATCGAATTTCAGCCTGTTTGAGCTGTTATGGGAGCAGCTTGACCCCATGTAATGCAAGAAGTGTCCATCAAACCAATCCAACTTGTGGGAGGTGCTTCGGGAAGCATGGGGCAGTACAAAGTAGTGTCATACCCGTGATATACGATCTTACGGACCATGGATATCGGCATTCAGGAGTCAAACCACACGATTTATGAGAGACCTTAAAAGCCAGTATTATCAACCATTTTCTTGTAGAAATTCCGATGTTTTGTAAGTAAATTCATGCTTTTTCTATTTTGGTTTGCTGCAAATCCAACCCACTCGTTTGTTTAATTAGTTCTGTATTAATGGACACTGCCCAGTTGTTAATTGGATCACTATGCAGGCTCATCCATAAATATAGAACTAATCGCACAAACGACCGGGTCTTGTCTTTAGTTATCGAATATTTAGAAAAGCTTAAAGCTTCCTTAAAACTAAAACATGAGAAACGTCTTGATTAGGTGTGAAGTATATGTTCTGAAGACAAATGTGATAATGTAACACAGAGGTTATATTAGAACATCTTGTATGCATATGAAACATAATACTATATATATATATATATATATATATACATATGTTATAGAGTTGTGACAGAGAAATGTGAAGAAATGTTTTAATGTTTTCAATTGCTTTTAGAAATGGAATATGAATGCATTGTGTTGCCGAGGAAGTACATGATGCCATATGACAACATTATGTAGTTAAGGGTTTTAATCATATAACATTATTCATCAACTGTTTGCCACTAGTTCTCGATTGCCACTAATAAAGTGGAGTGCTATGGCATTGGTCCAAATTACTGGAGATGAAAATAGGCCAAACCTAGAGTTTATGCCGATAATAATTGTAATGATTCTACTTTCTTCTATTCATTTCATGGTCCAAGCCAAGGTTATTTTTATTGAATTGGTTATGTCATTCATAATATTGGCAGGCAACAACAAAAACATTTTTCATGATGAAATGGATATTTGACATTTGTTGTAAAAGCAGCCGCCTTAAATTAGGGTTTTCGGAGCCCCCCTAGGGTGTATGGCTTAGGCCCCCATAAATGACAGGACTGCATGTGTTTTAAGTTATGTTAGCATGTGTTAGGCTGCAGCTACGAGACGCCATTAACCCACCCATGTTTTCTCTGCAGGCCGGGAACTGTCTTAAAAAAATGTGAGGAAAAATAAAGAATGAAGTAACAGCAGCGAGCCTTTGATTTTTCTTTTGTCGGCCTGAAACAATTCCTCTGCAGGGAGCGGTGTCCTAACGGGTACATTCACTGACCATGACACACCACTGCGTAGAAACGTAAAGGCTTAACACAGCCCCTAGTGAGGGAAAAGGTGCTGTATACCTAAAGATCACTTCCTGTACATCCTGCAGCCCTCATGTTTCCCTTCAGGAAGAGAACAGACTTCCCAGAATGCCTATGCAGGGGTCAGGGACCACCCTAGAGTGTGTTCAAAGCATGTGTGGATAGGTAATGATCCTTTTTGTATGTATGTTTTTCTTATCACGCACACCTCTAGCACTGTTCCTGAGCTTTATGATTATAGTTGGATTACATACCATGAATATGATCATAGAAGACAGATGACACTGCTAATAATATGCAACATGCAAATTGACATGTTTTGTTCATTTCACTCCAAAATGTACCTAAAGAAATAGAAGTTTGAAACCTGTACAATCTTCAAATGTGAAAGATAACTATAATTTCCTTCTAACCAAAACTATTACTCAGGCAAAATGTCCTAAAAAGTGAGAGCTTTTTCTCATCAATACTACTCTGAGGTGGTGACAGATCCTAGGCTGTCAGTTACCTTCATCTGACACTTCCCTTTAGCATAAGCAAGCGTGAAATGTTTTCTTGAACACATTTATGTCGGAAAGCGTGGAATATGAGCTGGCACAAACTGCATAGGAGATACATGGATGTGACAGATCTATAAAACAGAGAGAGGGAGTGAAAGAAAGAGAGTTAGGTGTGTGTGTGTGTGTGTGTGTGTGAAAGAAAGAGAGCTGCCATTTGCCATTGCAGCAGTGCTCACCAGAGGTATGTCTTTAGAGAGGGATAAATTCAACCTGATGTGCCCGTCCTTTTGCCTTCAAAGCACTGGCATTGCCATGCTGTTCACGTCACGGGACAGACACACATTAGCTGTCAAACTCCTCTTTCATCTCCTCAACTTCAAAGAGGCCGATTGATTACTCTAAATGGCCATTACCAACATCCGCTGCAGCCATACTGAGAAGCAAGCCCCACAAAGGGGAATACAAAATCACCGGCTGGCTGAATGGAGAGTGAAATGCTCTCCTTAAAAAAAAACGACAAAAAAAACTTGCACAGCAATAAAGCGACATGGACATTTGTATGTTTACAAATAAGACACCCCTTTTCTCGCTCGTGGAGAGACTGAGAACCCGGTCCCCTGAGATTCCCTCCGTGATAAGATACATACATTGGTTCTTGTTGCCAAGGGGTCCCAGAGTTAAACTGAGAGACACTTGAAAGAAGCTAGTATGGGCTCCCAGCTCTGGGAAGGAAGTGTGAGCGTGGAGATCACTGTTATCGCGATGAAAACACCGTTAAGGCTGACAACTCCACATTAGCAGGCTGGGGTTGTGAGTGCTGAGGGAGCTGAGAAGAATATTCCCATTCTCATAAATGCGTTCCACCTTTATCACTTACATGCTAATGCACGATGTACAGCTGAAGAACAGTGTGGTAAGCTAGTGAAACGCCATGCTACAGTGCAGCCCATTATGGGGTTCCCGTGGCGTTCTGACGCACACCTTCAACCGTTGCTGACGTTTCCAAATGCATTTGTTTTACGACAAGTGTCGCGTTACCATTTCACCGTACGGACGCGAGCGCAGACCGACACGCGCGCTCGCGAACTGGCCATCAGAGAGACGTTTCCTGTGCAGGAGACTGAGCGGTTGTCATCCTCCTCCATCTCTGCGGAAGGGAGGGAACACAGATGTATGACCAATCATTAAAGTGTGCCGTTATTGTTCTCCGGTTGCGCAGCAGTGAGCCGCCACACCGGCGGTCAGACGAGTCGTAGGCAATCGTGGACGACCCCTCCTCCGAGGAGTCAGATATTATACAATGCTACTGTCACGCTT
Organism: Novumbra hubbsi; assembly: GCA_016801125.1. NCBI lineage: Eukaryota > Metazoa > Chordata > Actinopteri > Esociformes > Umbridae > Novumbra > Novumbra hubbsi. Next base: position 81,192 of record JACXGK010000298.1, read on the forward strand.
GTAGAGCTCGGCTCGGGTCTGTAACTCTAAACAAAACCTGTTTATGAGTGCCTACGGAAGACGCTACTAATTATTTTCCGATTATATCAAGCATATGCAAATGAATCTGTTCTACCATGTATGCTCAGTGTCTGCCCCCACGCCAGAACGCAAGCGTACGCAATCTCATGCACAGCACAGGATAGCTAAGCTAGCTCAATATCCTCCAATAAATATGTCTTTTTTAAAACAGATGGTGAAGCAGGCCTGTATGTATATATATATATATATATATATATATTTATTTTATCCCACCCAGATTGGGGCTCCGGATACTAAAAACCCCATAAAAATCAAAGATGAGCGAATAGAGCTAATAATATAATCATTGGAAACACCTGCAAAGTGTGCAGATGGGTGCTTTGAATGGGCCGGTCCGTCAGCGGCGTTGTCCCGCCCCCCCATATGGAGCGCTGCGATGGCAGGGCCTCAGACGTTCTGACTGCTCCTCTCATGCAGCGTTCCCACAGCCTGCGAGGAGCATATGTGGACTTCTCACGGAGTGTTGGAGTGCGCTACCGGGTGTCGCAGCCTATCCCCCCCCCTCCCGCCCCGCCCGCCTGCAGAATCAGCACCGGTACCGTCCCGCTCGCCACAGCTCCTTCTGCCAAGGATGTGTCAGGAGGCCCTCCCCCCCGCTCCCATTCACCCCTTCTTTCCCCCACTCTTTCTCTCATCCCACACATCTATCTGCCCTGACTTCTCAAGTACGGAGGACGCATGGACATTTGCGTTTGCCGGGGCGTCATTATCGGTGGTCGCTGATCGTCAGCATTAGACGGCAGGACGAGAACAGAGCTGAAGGCGATAACACTCGCCGTGGTGATATAGAGTGATGTGACACGAAGGGAAATTTGATATCATGACATTTCTTGAAATCCGACGTCTCGGAGAGAAGAGTCATTGACATACAGGGCTTGTGTCCTTAACACCGCATCGTGACGATCTGGTTTCACCTACGGGCACCATTACCTAATCTGGAGTTTGCTCCTCGCTCACTTTAATAGGTTATCCTTTCAATATGTGTCTATGGGTAAACCTCCCTCTCCCCTTATCTCTCCTGGCTACTCAAACATGCCTAAAGAAGACAGAATAAATCTCCAAAATGAGCAACGCTTCTCCATGAGAAAGAAGCCGGCCATTTGTCTAACTTCCATATATCCTTTGCAATTGGCTTTAAAATAGCTAATCTCCTTCAAGACAGTATATTTTTTTACTCTAGCCCACTTCAAAAAATGTATGTATATTTATATATACTTACACTATCAACACTCAGCAGTGTCATCAATTTTATTGTGGGATGCTTTTTTATTTTAGGAGTCACAAAGAAGAAACAGTCCTGGGGTTCCCCCATGTCATAACTTTTGGAGCGAGTAAGGGACTGACATTTAGATGCACTTTAAACAGAGAAGCAGGATACTCCCGCTCCGCAGTTCACCTACTGAAGTTGATGTAAGAACTTTGTAAAGGGCCGGTGGTCACCAAACTATTTTCGAACGTTATCATCATATGCCATCAGATCCCTTATATCTTGCTGCTAACATTATCATGTAAGTGAAGGGGAAGATCATATATCTATTGTTTCTAAGATTATCATGTGAAGCCAACCGATCGATTATCTATTGTTTATAACATCATGTAAAACCAACATATCCATTATCTTTTTTTGGTACAAGGTTAGTGTTTTTGATACAAGGTTAGTGTCTTGACAAGGATTATATTCAAGTACAACAAAAACTATGGAACAATTATTTTTAAATGTCAGTTAATTAGCGAACACTGTTATCCAGAGGAACTTACAGTAGCAAATGGATACATTTTCATATTTTTTTATCCCTGGGACTTGAAACCACAACCCTGGCATCCAAGCTGTAAGCATCCATAACGTGTGAACTGGATTTTAACAATGAAAAACATTTGATTTGGGTAGTGTTTGATTGTGGACTGTCATACATTCTTCTGCTGAACAGACATGCAGGGGACATAAAACATTTCCCTGGGTGACACTGTAGTTGAGAAGTTGGATTATATTCTTCCAATATTGATAATGGCGTGCTACCTGGCAACAGGTGTGGTCGTCAAGGACATCGCTGTTGCTACACATTAAGTCACAGAAAAATCCAGATCAGGAGAACAAACTTTATTTTCAAAGCCTCACAAAAATCCACCAAGAAAAGTCTCTCTTCAGTTTCCCCTAAAGACACGATCTGTGATTTCTTGCCACTCGATGTAAAAACACAGCTGTTGAGCCAAAAAGGGTCCTTTTTGATTTCCCTTCTATGTTATGTATATGCAGATTTGTGGTTCATGTCATCAAAACCACTTGCTTTCAAACTTGGAGTTTTATGGCTGCCTGTGGTATAAATTAGATTCTACTTATAGATTATGAACAGAAAAACTGTGTAATACACTTCCAGAACAACAACTATTGTTAATTGCAAAAATCCCAGGTCTTTAACAACCTCTGTTGGCCAACAGCTAAGCCGTCCGTAGGTCACTCCTGGTCTGCCTCTGAAGCTATGCTGTGTCAGTCCAGCTTGGCTGCTGAACGGCGATTGGATGCTGCTGGAAGTGTTTTTGGACAGTCAGTAGGGGGCACTCTCCGGTCTACAGATCAAGTACCAGGGTAATGATGGGGACATTGTCCTGCATAAAGTGTTGTCCTTTGGATGGACAGGTGTTCATAATCATTAATAGCTCAATGAGGGTTCGGGTGTTAACCTGGTGTCATAGCTACATTTACATCATGTCTACCTAATCACCCCCCTCATTCATACCACTACTCACCTGGTTGCAGTACATCACCAAGACAGATGATACACATTGGTGGCGGAAGAGGTGAGATTACTATCTAGTAAGTGCTTTGCGTGCCTATAAAAGCACTATGCCAAGTCCAAAGCGGTCATATTATTTTATATAATAAATTATATATACATGATCCAAGGTTCTACCTAGCTGTCATAACAGGGTTATTCATTGGCACACATGGACACACAGATGCTTACACACACTCTCACACTCACACTCACACACACATGCACACACGCACACAAACACACACACAAACAGACAAACACAAGAAATTGTTGAATTACATAATTTAAATACATGGAGGACCCAAACCATCCAGTTGGAGGAATAAGTGGATTTTAATTATACCCTTAGATTAAATAAAACCATATTACAAAAAGAATAGCAAAAATCCACGAGACGTGTGTGAATGTGATTATGATTCTGCTATACCACGAAATAAAAAAGAAAGCCTGTTATTGTCTGGGAGACAATTCATTGTTTTTGACTGCCATTTAAAAAAAACTGATATTAATAAGAAAAATAAGTTTGTAAATACTTTAACTCATTTAAGCATGATGTGGAAAAATGTGCCTCTTGTGTGCTGAAGAGCTTTGCATTTTAATCAGGGGGAAGGCAGGCATCATATTGTTTAAAATTAGACTTCAATATATGAGGGTTGATTCTCATTAAACTACCAGGGCTCTTTCTATATCTTCAAATGTCAGAGAGTGAATGTAAGAATTAGCCACCGTTTAATCTTCATGAGAAGCCTCCCAGATGACTCCCCATGTTGAATGTCCTTACGTAGCGTCTCTTGGCTCAAAGCGTCCATAAATCGTTGGACATTACTAACATGACGGTTCTCCTGTGTTTCCTTTTTCAGACGTAACGTCCACGGTACACATTTCCCTTTTGTCGACTGAATCGAACAGCGCAGAGTTGAATCACCGATGAGAGGCGAAGGATCTTATCAAGTTTGTTGGATGTTCAATTTGTAGCTCCCCACCCAAAACGGGGGGGGTACTTATTTGTTCCTCTCCACATGGTATCTATTGAAACATGTCCCTCCTCTCTCCCTGCAACACATGAATAGTCCCCCAGAAATAACCCTTCCCTACCGGGAATTGAGCATTGCTTTTGGTTTATCACTGTCCAGTGTGCAGTGACCACCGTAATTAGAAAAGCTCGGACATGCATTTGCAGTGTCCTGGTTAGGCCCAGATCACCAATAACAGCATTTATTGT
>JACXGK010000298.1:85368-103177 GCA_016801125.1 Novumbra hubbsi
CCCCCCCCCCCCCCCCCTCCCGTCTGCCTCTCCTCTTTAACACCCCCCCCCCACACACACACACCCACATTAGTGGTCAACCAGCCAAAATCTCCCCTCGTCATGAAGGCACTTCCATTGATTAGCACTTCCAGCCTCTGTTCTGGACCAGGAATTACCCTTCTAATCTTGTAGTGAGTTATTTGCTGGTAAGCGATCGCCCTGATCAGCCATATTACCCTTTCTGTAGCGGCGTGAACCTGATGCCCTGAGAGCACCGCCTTCGCTATTTTTCTTATTGAAGATCATCCATGAGGACGTGGTTCAGTGCATTCCGTGTGATCTCTTTATTCGTGTCGTGGGCCGCAAACTAGATCTGGGAACTCTTCGCGTTAAAGGCAACAATGCAATCCAGGTCAAGTGTTCAATCGACGGTCAAAGCACGTCACCAAGAAGTTAAAAGTGGTTGCCCAATTTAGCAAGTAGCACAGCGATTGACACCAGTGATGACTCCGGCACATGGGAACGAGCAAAAGAATCATGTCACTGATTTTCGAGGGGGTTGAAAACCATTGCTAGTCCGCTGAGAAACAAATGAAGCCACATATTTAATATCACTTGCGTTAACTATTTAAGTCCGGTAAGACTGAACACGACTTAACCCCTTCCAAAAGGTTCCCCTTGATTAGGTTGGAAACTACATGAAAGCTATAGGTTGCTGTACAGGAAGTGATTCCACATTTCCCCCTGTCAAACATTTTCTTTCTTCTGCTCTAATGCGATTAAGGGGCTTAACATACACTGTTGTTTAGATTGGTTTCCCTCCATTTGGCAAGCATTTGAAAAAAATAAATGAGTGACTCCGTTGGCAACCTCCACTCTCTATGTCTAATCTGCGCCTGTAATGACTTATTTCTCCACATCGTGAACTCCTTAGTGACGGGATACCATCTGCAGCCATGTGGGAGCAGCTGAGGTCTTAGAGAGTTGACAGTCCAACCATTCCCTTACTCACTTTGCCATGATTTTGAACAAGATAAAGCAAGTTTCTTTTTTTCTGTGTTATCTCAGCATTTGGTCTCATTCTAAGTTTCCGAGGCCTTTAAGGACATCCAGCTGTTGCGGTGGTGACTGACCCACCTCACGTAGCTGATAGCAACAATGCTAATATGTTATGTTAACGAGGATGCTTGTCATTATTTCCTATATTTCTGGAAGTACCACAGTTCATGGGTGTTCCGGAACAGCTGATTATTGTTACATCTCTACCTCTCACGTCCAGATAAAGATCCCAGAATCCCTTTCCTCCCCTCCGGACTGTAGCCTTCTCATAGAAACAAGCTGGGGGGCGCTCTTTACCCCCTGCATATGGAAGAGACGTTGCGCTGCGCCACCTGAATGCAATACAGGCAACATCTAACGTGGAAATAAAGAGAATGGTGCCGTTTCCCCCCTCTGGCTTCTTACTTTATGCTCACTGATGATGAAAACAGCCCCGCTGACGGGCCAAGCAGAAAGCCATTTTTCAACTTAAATGCCAAATGGTTATGTAGCATAATATTCAGTCAAAAAATTAGCCGCCTCCTCCCTGGTCCTGTCAGCGACTGAAGAGCACGCAAGGTGAAACTGTTGAGTTTTTATCCCTGGCTGCAATGTTGCAATGAATTGTTCATGTTCACGTCGCAAGAATCTGTGCCGACCTAAACGGTGCCTGATCTTTTTTTCGGTTTGCATTCATCTGTGAAGGATATTGACAGAAAACCCAAAACCCTTCTGTAAAGACTGCCACTATTTATGCAGGACCTTAGTTGAGGAATTTTGTGTATCCCCCCCCCCCCCCTGCATGCAAGCCTTGGAGACCCTGTTAGAGGCCACCATATTTAGGCCTCAGATTTTCCTGTGCAGGAAGTGGATCGATAAAGGCTTTCAGTCGGCTCCACCATCCATTCCCTCCCGTTAACGACAGCCATAATTCACAATGTGTGTGAGTGTGTGTGTGTGTGTGTGTGTGCGTCGGGGGCGGTCATGCACATTATATCTCACCCCAGAGCTGTGACCTTTCTGTCTCTCTTGTGTCAACTCAGAGAAAAAAGGTGTCAATTAATGACATTTGGAAAATTTCCTATCACCCTCAATGGGTTTTTTACACAAACTGTTTGCGGGCCGAGGTGAGAGTACAGGTCGAACTTCCACAGTCAGATTGTAGTGTGCGCCTGCCATTAATGTCATCTCTTGCCATGCAATCATTCCGAACGCAGGTCAGCATTAAAGCCAATAGATCATCATGAATATCTGCCGATGATTTATTGCTCACCTCAGGTTTCCCATTTGAGCCTATGTCTGGCTTTGTGTATAGAGTAATTCCTAATTATCCGTAGGATTCTGAGATAGGACAGGTCCGGTCACAAGACCAGTGGCACTCCGATGTACACGATTGTTTGGCGTTATCGTAGTTTCATTCATCCGGACCTACTCCGAAATGCCCTCGGGACGTCATGACGACGTAGGACGTCAGGACGACATGTTCATCCCAGCGCTAAACTACAGTGTGTATAATAATCTTGCTCTTACATTCCCCCCTGACTTTAAGCCCCGCCCCGACACCTCCCATGTCCCAGTCAGGCAGTCTTTTCTGACCCCCCCCCCCCCCCTTTACCCCACTCTGCCTCCAAATGCTATATCGGTTCCATATCAGTGACACTGGCTATTGAGCTCAGTATCAGTCCCATTCAAAAGTGGGTGTAAATAGCCAAGGGATGACATAACCTTTCATGTAGTGCCTGGGTGTACGTATACAAATAATTGAAGCCCTTGACCCTGTCTGGCAGCACAGGGCTGTAAGTACAAACCTGACATTTTGATACTGCTCGGGGGGGCCCCTCTCTCCCTTCTTTTTTTCAGATTTCAATAATCCATGACGGGCAGGAGAAAGGGAGATGGAGGAAGCGTGAATGATTAAGACTGTCGAGCTCAAATAATATACTCAGAAAACACACTATAAATCTGCTTTTGTGACATTTTCCGACCCAACACACATTCCTTCTGTAAATGCCATTCATTATTTATTTATATATTCCTGGGTTTTTTGGTTTATTTATTTATTTGGCCCCCTTCCCCGAACCGCGAACTGCATGTAACCTTTCCCGGTGTAAACTCACTCTGGACTGTGAGGTCTTGATAATGATATGAGTACGACACAGGAGGACAGTCAGAAATGGAAAGGTCAATGCCTTTACTGCTTGTTGAATTTGGAATTTGCTATCGTGAGCAGATACTAATGCTAAAGACTGACAGCTATCGACATCGCTCGGTGAGGTTGCCATTGAATGGTCCTAAAACAGGAGGGATGTGGTTGTTTGCTCATCGACTGTGCGTGGTTCAGTCGATGCTTATCTCTCGCTATAGGCTCCCCCAGCAATCTCTGCCCGACATCCTGGTTTTACATTCACGTTTTAATCAACGGCCTGTGATGTTTAGCTGTCACCTTTCCAAATTTACACCCTATCAACAGCATTTGCATATTGCCTAATATGGACATTTCCAATTGAGAGTGTCACTGATAGCCTGTGTGTTTCATGGCCATTATCCAACACAATGTGCTGATAAGACCGATGAAGTTAATTCTTGACCTTAAGATTGACTCATTTGAAACCTGAATAACTGTTAATCCTGTTGTAATCGTTTTCATTTTAGTTAGTTCAATCTTATTCTGATGGACATGTTTCAAATGATCATGTTTCATGTATTGTGGCATTAATTAAAGAAGTAAAATGTGTGCTTGTTCTTTTATGTCGTGTGATGATCTAGTCCAACTGTCACTGTGTTCAATAGCAAAGCACATCTAGATTGCCATGAACCTCTATATCCTTCCTGCTCCTTTCCTGCAGTCCTATATTCTACGTTGTTTTGATACACAGCTGCCATCAGTGTGAAATATTAATGCAGAGGGCTGATTTAGGATGTCGAGCAGTGTCATTCATGAGTCTTTTAATCATCCGGCTGGAAAAAAATGGAAAATAAACTTCCCCTCTGATCGTCAAAGTCCTCCCAAAGTCACCCAGTTCCCGCTCACTGACAAGTGCGTTTTGGACGTTGGTGAGTGATCCTGAGTCTTCTCAGGTTAGCCATCAAAAGATGCGACCCATGAAAACTCAAACGTGACACTTCCTCATCCCATCCACGAAAAAGACCTTTAAAGTGAAAAATATTCTACATTAACTTTTTTTTAAATGTCGAAAGACCTTTTTACATGTATCTAATTACAGCAGCCCGAGGCATAGAAGTTGTTGTTGGTTGTTGTACCATAGTTTGTTGAGAAATGTGAATACTTGTTTAACATTTAACATGAAGTTATGAATCTCCCTCTTCAAAAAAGTAGTAGCCATACACCTATTGAAAACAGCAAGACTCATAAGAAGCCACATGCATTTTCCATGTATGGCTATTTGTTATGTTCTTTCTTTGTCTCTTTTGAGAGTCCAAGTTAAGAACGAATACATTCTCAAAGGCATAAAATGGGACCATCCATGATTAATGTGATTGCATTTATAATTCTGCTTAATAACATTATCATAATTATTACATTAATCATTGGAACCCATTGACAATATACATGTTTCTCTAAATGTGATCATGTTTAGGATGATATTAAATAGTGACTATATCTTATTCTAAAAACATGATGAAGATGTCTTGCCACATAGCTACCTGTCCAGACAGAGAGAAGAAAATAGATTTATAACTCAATTCCAAGGGAAAGGCAGTTAAGACTTTCCATGCCCCTTTGTCGGGAAACTTAATAAGGGTATCTAATTAATATTTATAGGATAATTGCTTTTTCCGTTTATTATTTTATTACTTTTTTTGGAAAAGGGAATAACAAGGCAAAAATCCTGTTTTTGGTAATTAAGACAAATGCATTAATTATTAAAGATGCAAACATGTCAAGCAAGCATAACTAATTATTTGAGTGTGTTAACAGTTGTTTAATGTTAGCATCCAATGAATTATTTAATAATAATTGCCATTTTTGCATTGTTTGAAATGAGAATTCCTAAATGGGGTGAAGGAAGTCAAAGTATTTTTGTTAATGGGCAACAAATTCCATTTTTCCAGGTGACACCTGCCTATAAATACACATCACAGGTGAATGTAGTGTGATTGGAGGCTAAGTTATTCTAGCTAGGTGCTTCAAATTCCCTGGAATGATAAATAAACAGTAGACAATTTTGTTATGCCCAATTCTCAGCTGATGCAATTACAATCAATGAACCTGATCTCATCTTTGAACAGAACTTGCCCATTCTGGTGTACTCTGGTGAATGCCAATCGATCTGCACAGCGCTGAGACAGGAGGACTTTGGGCCCCTCTAGAGAACATTGGGCCCTCATGCCACCCTCATGGAGTCTGTTTCTGACACTGGTCGGAAACATGCTTACCAGTAGTTCACTAGAAATGATTTAATAGAGCACTGGCGATTCTCCTTCTGTTTCTTCTTGTACAAAGGTGCAGATACCTGCTTATGGCTCGTCTCCTGGTGTCTGCTCCATGTGGTTGAGACTGCACTGGGAGTCACAGCAAACCTTCTTGCACGTATAGATGTGCCTTCCTGGAGGAGCAGGACTACCTGCTGCAGGTATCGCTTCATGCTACCAGTAGTGGCAAGGACGTAAAACTAGAGAAGAATCATTCAGGATGGATAAGGAGAGAGCAATTATCTGTGGTCACCACCTGCACAACGGTTGCCTTTTTGGACGTTGTCTTGCCTTTCCAGTGCACATGTTGTCACTTTAATTTGTCAGGTGAAATTGACTCAGAACCTTTTTTACTTCCTAACTGGACACATTGACATCCCTGAAGTTGATTTAATATGGTGTTACTCTGTGATGATTATGGGTTCCCCTAATATTTTTAGCAGTGTATGTTTTAATTCGTACGTTTTGTTAGGCCAGTCAGTAAAATCCTTTCAAAATGTTAATATGTGAATATGGTGAAGGGCTGATTCGGTAGGACCCTATATTGAATTGGACACGAGTAGAGAGCTATTCGTGCAAGTGGATTAAGTACAACCATCACTGTCCTGTCCAGTAAGTTATGTCAGATGTCTTCAGATCAGGTTTATTACAGATATCGGCTTTGAAACCCCACACTCATCTGTAATGAAGGCTCATTGGAAATTCAGAGTGTAAACACTGGGAGTGGGTGTAAGACTTAGAAGCAATACAGTAATGAGCAAACAGATAATTAGGAGCACTACAATTAGAAAATAATATTCATATTAGCTCAGTATGAAAAAATAAACTTAATGGTATGGATAACCGTAGTAATATGGCATATTTAGAACTCATAGAGTTCTTCCCCCTGTCTCAACCTGCCTACTGTCTATCATTGGAATTATGTTCATATTTAATCAATATGTCAAACGTGATTCCATTAAACATTTCAACACCCTCTCAGCCCTAAGGTATTATGCTACAATATTATTGGGTGTAGGGAGTAGGGTCAGTTCCCCTTGTTAAATACTTTTTAATCTAAGGAATGCTCTCTCAAAATTGTCCTTGTCTCCTGCTCCATTTAAACTCTAAACTAAGGAGGTTATGAGCTATTGGACCCTAGCTCATGACTACCAGGCTTGAAAGGCTCAAAGCTGTCCCTGTCTAAAGTCCTCCTGATTGTGTTTTCGGATCAATACGATACCTGACAATTCCAGCTGCCACTCTGCTGACTATCCAACCCCCGGATTGGCTCTGTCCTTGTCAATCTGGGCATACTTTAGACCTGGATTATGTTTTATAGACTCTGGATACAGACCACATGCATTTATTAATTACTACAATTTATACTCTTAGAATGTTCACCTGGCACAGCCTGACAAGGACTGGTCACCCTTCCGAGCCTGGTTCCTCTCTAGGTCTCGGCTCTTTTTAGATGTTTTCTTTCCTAGGCATTGTGCATCAACACTGTTCTTGTTTTTTTTTTTACTGGGTGTTTTGTAAAAGGACTTTGTGACAACTGCTGATGGCCTATATGCAATTCTTTTTAGAATACACTTTTACTTAAGTACTTACTTTGTGTTCCCAGTTTGTTGGATGAAATATGAATGTTGTGAATTAAATATGATGTGTATATACACTGAGCGAAATATGACATGGTCTGTTCATGTAACATATGGTATTGTGCGTTGTGAAATGTTTTAGATGATTTGTATCACATATTTACTATCAACCTTTGTATTCAAAAGATAGGATGGGACTTGTCCATCATAACTATTTTACTTCACATAAAACATTTGCTTTTCAAACAAGCCAAAGCCTAATAGTGGAATAAACTGTACTGACTATTCCCACACATGGCTTGGCATTAACCACAGACTAACAGACCACTTGATAAACATGTGGTTGTTGTTTGTGGATTCAAAAGTTGTAAACCCCGGTGAGCCTGTTTCATCGGAACGTTGATTAGACCTGTGGTTAGGCAACAAAAATCACATGATCCCCAGAAAAATGTTTGTTATTCAAATGTCCAGAATAGTGAAAGGTCGATTAATCAATACTATTGTGTCTGGGTCATGGATTTCTGTATAAAGCTATGGATTTTGGATGAACAAGCATGCTTTTTGGTGGGTAAATGTGCAATACTGTGATGTCATGTGTACTCTTAGAGTTTACCTTTGAAATTGAATCCAAACATGGCAATAGTTCAATTCAATTAAATTATTTATCATATTTGATAAATCCGCAATTTTTTTAGGGTTCTGGGTACAAAAAGAGTATAAAATCTAAATTTAATGCAAAACACTTTAATTAAGAGTCTTGTTGTCATTTTGATAATGATGACCAGACCCAATATGTCAATTCGATGTAATCCATGTAATCTGTGGGGGGCTATGTGACAGGAATTGTGTTACAATTACTGATGGTTCTTGTCTGTTTTAGGACAGCGCAAGTGAAGTGGTTTTGGAATTGAACATGAGATTGTTTAATTCCAAAACATTTAAGGGCATTTAAAAACAATTATTTGGGAATTAATCTTATCATTAAGTGAAATGTCTGAATACTTTGTCTGACTATATTGTAAAAAACATTTTAGGAATACACTTGCAGGAGAAATGCCTAATTACTTGTAAGCCGAGGATAGTGTGACAGTAATGTACCCAGTTTGTGGGCATGATCCTATTATGTGAAATATTTACCGTTTCAGGGGTAGTACAGTTTTGTTACACTAGTATACATTTGTATAGAATGTGGCTATATAAAATATTTAAATATATACAGTGGGGAGAACAAGTATTTGATACACTGCTGATTTTGCAGGTTTTCCTACTTACAAAGCATATAGAGGTCTGTCATTTTTATCATAGGTACACTTTAACTGTAAGAGACAGAATCTAAAACAAAAATCTTGAAAATCACATTGTATGATTTAAAAGCAATTAATTTGCAATTTATTGCATGACATAAGTATTTGTTCACCTAGCAACCGGTATGAATTCCGGCTCTCTAGGACCTGTTAGTTTGTCTTTGAGAAGCCCTCCTGTTCTCCACTCATTACCTCTATTAACTGCACCTGTTTGAACTCGTTAACTGTAGAAAAGACACCTGTCCACACACACAAGTCAAACAGACTCCAACCTCTCCACAATGGCCAAACCAGAAAGCTGTGTAAAGACATCAGGGATAACATTGTAGACCTGCACAAGGCTGGGATGGGCAACAGGACAACAGGCAAGGAGCTTGGTGAGAAGGAAACAACTGTTGGTGCAATTATTAGAAAATGGAAGATGTTCAAGATGATGGTCAATCACCCTCTGTCTGGGGCTCCATGCAAGATCTCACCTCGTGCATTTAATGATCATGAGGAAGGTGAGGGATCAGCCCAGAACTACACGGCAGGACCTGGCCAATGACCTGAAGAGAGCTGGGACCACAGTCTCAAAGAGAACCATTAGTAACACACTACTCCGTCATGGATTAAAATCCTGCAGCACACACAAGGTTCCCCTGCTCAAGCCAGCACATGTCCAGGCCCATCTAAAGTTTGCCAATGACCATCTGGATGATCCAGAGGAGGAATGAGAGAAGGTCATGTGGTCTGATGAGACAAAAATATAGCTTTTTGGTTTAAACTCCACTCGCCGTGATTGGAGGAAGAAGAAGGATGAGTACCACCCCAAGAACACCATCCCAACCGTGACTTGGAGGTGGAAACATCATTCTTTGGGGATGTTTTTCTGCAAAGGGGACACGACGACTAGACCGCATTGAAGGGAAGATGGATGGGGCCGTGTATCGCGAGATCTTGGCCAACAACCTCCTTCCCTCAGTGAGAGCATTGAAGATGGGTCGTGGCTGGGTCTTCCAGCATGACAACAACCCGAAACACACAGCCAGGGCAACTAAGGAGTAGCTCTGTAAGAAGCATCTCAAGGTCCCGGGGTGGCCTAGCCAGTCTCCAGACCTGAACCCAATAGAAAATCTTTGGAGGGAGCTGAAAGCCCATATTGCCCAGTGACAGCCCCGAAACCTAAAGGAGCTGGAGAAGGTCTGTATAGAGGAGTGGGCCAAAATCCCTGCTGCAGTGTCTGCAAACCTGATCAAGAACTACAGGAAACGTATGATTTCTGTAATTGCAAACAAAGGTTTCTGTACCAAATATTAAGTTCCGCTTTTCTGATGTATGAAATACTTATGTCATGCAGTAAAATGCAAATTCATTACTTAAAAATCATACAATGTGCGTTTCTGGATTTTTATTCTAGATTCCGTCTCTCACCGTTGAAGTGTACCTATGATAAAAATTGCAGACCTCTACATGCTTTGTAAGTAGGAAAACCTGCAAAATCGGCAGTGTATCAAATACTTGTTCTCCCCACTGTATAAACAGATATTGGTAAGACAATCTTACCATATTATCTTAAACAGGTCATTTGACCGTACAAAGAGCCCATTGGGTGAGGTGCAATGTCAGGTGCAAGGGGAACAGCAAACTGAGACTGGCTGATACTATAAGAGACTGTGTTGGGTTTTGCAAATACAAGCCCTGCTGGTTCAGTGTTCCTAAAATAGCCTTTATATGGCTAAAACATGCATTTAATAGAATAAATTCCACGTATTGTATTCCACTAAAATGTATACCTCTTAAATTCTTTAATCCGTAGCTCCTTCAAAAGGGTTAGTTGGATAGTGTGAAATAAACGTGACTAAAAACAGTTCACCCACATATTTGTTTTTTCTTTTCACCAATACACCTCCGAATCAGATCGAATGCCATTAATGTCCTCTGAAGAGAAGGAGAGGATATTGTCAGATCTTTTTCTACACATTTTGTGCCCATAACCTTCAAGGCTGATATTACTTGCAACTTCCATTAAGGCTCCTGCCAAATAATATCATTGCCACTTAGAAGTGATCTTGCAGGATAAAGGGCAAAAACCTATTAGGCTAACAGGACTTTATCTTCTCTCGTCATTGAGCGGCCTGCCACGCAGAAATCCTATCAGACTCTTTTTAGTACACTTCATTTATAGACATATCAACGCCTTCACAAACACATTACAATAAGGGTGGGTGGTCCGAAATAAGCAGTATGCATGAATATATGTAAATGCTCAAGGGTTAATATCCTCATTTGGGTTTTGGCTTGACAGGTCTAAGAATATGTGACTGGTCTGTGTGGATGGTATGTCCAGTTTAAGGGTTAACACCCTCTGCTTCTGGAACCCCTCCCTTCCCTTGGTCTCCCAGGTGATTTATGGGCTGATCCTGGCCTGTGGGGACTTTCATTTTCTTATATATATATTTTTTCCTCCCTACCAAGGTCACCCGGGAGCGAGCCTTCTCCAAGTTTTTCCAGCGTCCATCCTCCTTGGCCCTCCTTCGCCCCCTTCTTACTCCCCCTCTTGGCCTGATGGTAACATGAATCATCCCGTCTTCCCATCGAACCTCCTGACGCCTCCTTTCCAACGCGCCCGTCCCGACTTCCGCAATCCTTCTTCATTCCCGCTAACAATTTGGTAATGAAATATTGATTTTTAGTTAGATTCAAATGGATGTTATTAACTTTGCATTGATAAATCGTTCCCGGGGCTAGCCTGGAAGTACCTCAGTCAAAACTCAAGTCTGTATGGCCACACCTGGGGTTGTTTTCGCCGGACGTTTCGGTCACCCTTGTGCTCCCCTCTGGCTCTCTTACAGACCCTCCTTGAATCACACACCGGCAAGGCTGTCGGTTCCTAACTGCATTCATTTCAGTGATGGGCTGCAATCTGGACAGTGTTAACACTGACGAATCACACCTTTAAATAGAAACATCTATCGCCCATGATAACCATGAGCTATAAAAGTTGTCCTCAGTGATGAAGAAAAGAAGCCCTTTTATTTCTGACTTTGGTTCAGACAAGTGATACAGAAAGGCAAAGGGTTTTCCTCTCTGCTACCAAGAAGGCATTGTCAAACAAATGATGAGGGGCAGTAACTCACTAACACTTCAACAGGGTAGTAACACGCCTGGATATTCGTTTCGTCTATTTTGTGCAATGTTTATTTTATATATGGGATTTCATGTCAAAGGAATTACTCAGTGTTACTTTTTTGTTGTATCTCTTTGCTTTTATAACTGTGACTGACAGCTTGAAGAGACTTTGAAATGTGACTTACGAGGCCTTCCAATATTGGAGTCTTGTAACTACTCTTTTAACACTATAATTACTGTATGTGTGTATTTATTTACTGTAGGAGTCCACATCTGCTCTCTCACTGTTATTTCTCCAAGTTCCTTCTGTTTTGGTATGCGCCGCTATGCTATGTCAAGTTGAGCAGCATTGCTTAGTAACCAAAGAAGATTCATTGGGTCTGGGGGAGGGGGCTACACCCTCAATACAAATTCTGTATTAAAAAGTGGTATTTGACACAAGACGGACACCAACAGAGGGTCCCAGGGGGAAGACCCCAGGGTGCAAATGAGGCCTCCTTTACAGGGAGCGCATTCTACATTTCTCTCATGCGTTTCTGTGACAGGGACACAATTTCCTGTTCTGTCTGGAGAGGTTTGACGGTACGGTTGGACTGAAATGTAATCTCAGGCCTTCAGCACATTGCCTCCCCTGAGGATTCCAGAAAACCTTGAACTTCAGTTTGGTAATCCTTTCTTTCAGCCCTCAGCCACACTGTTTTGCCTTGAAAAACAATGACCAACTAGGAAATGGACTGCTAATATCCTCTCCATTAGCTTTTTCAATAAGAACGTGTGTAATACAATCCTCCACTGTGGTATTAGGTAGGTCTAGGCACGTTAGGTAAAACATTTGTGTGCGTGTGTTTTAAGTGTGTCACATGTGCTAAATGTTTGCATGTGTGGCCGCTTTTCTATGTGTGTGTGTGTGGTTGCAGTTTGAGGAGGGTTGAGTTAGTGGCTATTCCTCAGGAGACCGGGGCTTCATGGCAAAAATGCACTCTCCCATCACAGCAGGGAATGTTCGGTCACCAGATCACTCTACGCACGTTTTACACCTTCTCAAGTGACACCTACGCCCAATGCCCAGCTGTGCACACATATATGAGTCTCTGAGTGGCATGTTGTGAATGAAGCTGTAACATAAAGTTTGTCAACATTATTGGCCTGAAGGCACAAACAAACTATTAACAACGTGTAGTTTTTCTCGTGTTGTTATGAATCTTGCCATTTTTTTCTACTGCCAAAGAGCCGCACATGAATTATGTACATTCGTCGTTTCACTCTCTACAATGTTCACTCACTGATTCTTAGCATGATTTTGCCTAAGACAAGATACAATAGTATATCTGCATCAGAGTCAAATACATGTTTAAGACCTTTGTCCAATGATCAATACAGCGAGGGAATGCCCGCGTGAAACTGAAATAGATTAGCGCCAGAGCTTTTCCGATTCTAATGAGGAAGATACCTGTACGATAGAATGACCTTCATTAGCTTGTCTGTGCTACATAACCTTCCTCTCTTGCCAATGTTAGGGCTGTAGGACAGCGTAAATCTTGATACTAGCGCTGAATTGAGGAGAGACGCTGTCTCATGCTACATGTAGATAACCCGTGTTATTAGCTACCTGATGGTCAATCAATAAAGCACTTCCTCGCTCGCGACGATGAACTAAGTCCTTCACCAGATAAGCATCTCTCCACTGCCGTCGCAATAATTGGTAGCCTCTCAATCGGAGTTTGTTGACAAGGGGTTTGCATATAAAAACACAGCATTCGCAGTCAATCACTCTGAGGCAGAATATAAATACGATTTTCAAAATAATTAAGCTTGTGGGTACTCAAAAATACAGGCGGAAAATAGCCTTCCATGGACATCGTTTGAAGTCTCAGATAATTATTTTAGTTATTCAATGCATTGTAAATGGAGATGTTTATCACTGGATGCTTGGTCCGGACCTACACTGAAGCGCGCCTTCGAATCCCTGACGTCCCTCTCTCTGTGGAACAGCATTATCTTACCAATGAGTACCCATTCCCCCGGTAGATGTGTTTTTTCAGTCGG
The DNA here is from genome assembly GCA_016801125.1 of Novumbra hubbsi. NCBI lineage: Eukaryota > Metazoa > Chordata > Actinopteri > Esociformes > Umbridae > Novumbra > Novumbra hubbsi. The sequence goes on from JACXGK010000298.1 coordinate 98,864, forward strand.
GTACTGATGAGGATGATATTCAAACGCAAAGCACCCATCCATCTGTCCTCTCTATTTCACCTCTTTTGCTGCTTTTCCCTCAAATCCATCACCATGTGAATATACTTGGAAAAAAGAACAGCTTTCTGTTTAGCTCTTTCTCCCTCCCCCCCCGCATTGACATTGAAACAACATTGACATCTTTATTAAACTGGAAAGAAGCACCTCGGCACACTACGGCCGTCAGGCCCGACCTCGGGAGCCCGGACTGGGCAGCGGGTCGCCCTCGAAGAGTTTACCCTTGACCCTGACAGCCTGGACCCTACGTAAAGGTTTCCGTGGGTCCCTCTCCAGAGTTCCAGGCCCCCAGTATCATGGTCCCAGATATAGCCGTCATTACTTTGTCTCACTGTCACTCGTGGATGCCGAGGGAGTTTTGATTGGTCCGCGCCCACCGTTGCGTCACGCCCTGCGGCACATTTCCCTCCAGTCCTGCTCCTGGTGGTGGGATGGTAAGGGGCGGTCGGGGCTGACAGGAGGTCAGCGCTGGATGGGAGGTGGCAGGGCCCGAGGTGGGACTCACGCAGACAGTCTGCAGAGGGCCTGACCAGTGCTGCCGCTCTCTCTGGCCTGGCACCAGGGGACGGCCAGGCTAAGGGGAGCCGTCTGTCAGAGCCGGATCAGTGGGCGAGGCAGCCAGAGGCAGCCACTCCGGAGCGGGTTCAGCAGCTAGCTCCTCTGGGATGAGTCGCATGGGGTCTGGCTGGAGCACAGAGGCTGGGACTGGTAATCTCTGCAGTACCTTTGACACACACACACACACACAATAGAAAACATGCTTCTACCAGCTTATTCTGAGACCCAAGGGATAGAACACTGTGAAAAGCACAGGCAAGACAAACACAATCATACAAAACATACACAAACACATCTGTGTTATTTTTAGCATTATCGAACAAATAACCAAAAGTCCTCTATCTCACCTGCCCTGAGACGGAGTGCATAGTTGTGCATCACAACGGCACATACGAAGGATGTCTTCCACTATAACTCACAACTTTTGTGCCTCAGAATAAATGACGATTCTTGCCAGTACACTGCAGTTTTGGGGGTAACATTTCTGTATTAAATCACGTATTAACACGCAGCAGACATATTCCTCATCGCATTGGAAGGAAATGGCAACAGGCCTTTGGTAAAAAGAGCAATTACAGCTATTAAGAAACCAAAGCATGCCAATATCCCATTATTCAACTTCCACTTCCACATTTTTCAAAGCATAAATCTTCTGCTAAAATGAAAAACATGTCCTTTTTCAGCCCGGCACCAAAGACTCTTGAGAGACACCTCCTTAATCAAAATGTTGCCTCATGACTTTTTTCCATACAGGATGCCTTAATGATAATGCTGTTGGTCCTCGTGGTGGGCACTGCTTAAGACATCCCCATCCTTTCCCCCGACAGCCTCCTCCATCATCCGTCATTTCAGACGCATGCTTCTTTGATTCTCGGGAAAACGAGGGCCGCTACATCAATCTGGCCTGCTCTTGCTTTAAGTCGTGATAGTGAATGTGAACATATCCAGCCATATCAAGGACATCCGTCTTATTGAAACTCAAGAGGGCCGTGGCGGGTCCCCTCGCGCTCAAGTCTTAAATGAACTCTAGATTGTTGATTTCCAGAGTAAACGTTAACATTGGATGACGCAATACTGTGTAATCTGACTGAAAACCCACACTAATGATATCCTTGTCTGTAAAACAAAAACATGGCAACTGACCCAGAACGAGAAAGTAAATGTTTTTGCCTTTTGACTTTAAGCTTGAATGGGGAGTAGCGTTCAGGAAGTGGTTAGGAAGGAGACAAATACTTTTGTCTAGGTCAGGAGCTAACCGGAAGGCCCTGTCCTCAGTGATGTCTTCATCACACTTATCACTGCCATACCCTTCCTCAGGAACACCGACCATATAGTATGAAGACTAAAACAATGTTCCTAGTGAGTCAAATGAAACGGAAATTCCCATGAGCGCCACAATGCCTAATCCACCTATATGTTCGGTCGAGGTTTTTGCAGTACAAAGCGCTGACCTTCCAGCTGAATTGGTCCATTGTACTTCAAACAATGTGTAGGCAGGTTGATTAGGATTCAAACCTTCATCAAACAGAATGTGTGTGGGTTTGTTTTGATGGGTAAGGAGGGGTCTAAACTTTATAAAGAAAGAGTGGTCGGACTCTCTTTTGGGTCACCAACCAAGATTTGTATAATCTGAGGCCCGTGATGCAGAGCATTCAGCTGCTGAGCAGTATGAGAATGATGTTGACTCAACACTATTCAATGGAAGATCTAATAACCTCAGTGTCTGCATTATTTTAGTTATTTTCATACCTTTATTCACTTAGTACTTTATTTTTATTGGATCATCATCCCTCTCCTGAGGAAAAAAGTATACAGCAGAAAGTGATGATAACATGCTGACTCTTTATAATAACACTTACAGGATCTAACCAGGCGTCAGGTGACATGGCCTGTGATCATGTGATGTTCTATGTGTCATTAGCACTGCATGAAGCCACTGACCTTAGTGGAACCAGAAAGGTTAGACCACTTTGGTCATGGATCTGGAGCTTAATGAGTTGAGGGACCCACTACGGTTTTATAGTTTGTGGTTCTAGGAAAGTAAGGATTGTTCATTCACAAACTAACAGCTCTTTTTAAAATGGCTCTTCTTGGATAACATTGTGAACTGAATTACATCTTTGAATAGCTTTCGTTTAGCTTCCTGATGTAAACTGTTATTATGGCTTTTTGAGGCTCAAACAAAGAGTAAACATAAACAATAATGTTTCTCTTTCACATAACAAAGTTAAATATAGTGAATTACCAAAAAGCCAAGCAAGCTCTGGATATATCTGCTTCATAACTGCAGCTATCAAAAAGGCTATCACTTACCTCACTTAGCCTTACCTCACTACATGAAAGGGTTAATAATATATGTGGATATTGCTGAGTCCCTGCTCATATCCCTCTCCAGAGATTGGTTTCCTGCCTGTCGTCCAAATCTCTTCAAATGTTGTCAAACTTATGTAAAAGTAAACTGATCGTAGCCTCTAGGTGGACACATCAAAATGTCGGTTTTATTCAGTACAGCATTTAAGCTGAGGAGCTATAATGGTTTCACTGGCTCAATTTTGGGAGGAGAGCACCCTTCCCCCACAAACAAGATAAACATTTTCTTCAATGTTTTCATCTACTATCGAGACAAATGACAGAACTAAAGACTCACGCACACATAGGCGCATAGTTAGCAAGTGCAATTAGCACCTTGTCCTGATTAGCGGTTCACACTGACTACTGCTCAGCAAAGAACGCTGTGTACACGATCAGTTTTGCGCTCCAGAAAGAAATCTTATTCTCTTGTTGATTTTTACTAGTGATTTTTTCTCTCTTTGTGGTCTCAAATCAAGCATCCAATGACTAGCGAGCCATTTAGAAAAATCCAAGCGTAAAGCAACAAAAGTTTGCCAAGAGTAACAGGCAGTCTAAAACGTATTTACACTGGAAATATAGAAATCAGTTGTTTCTATTATGATAAAATAAAATTGCTGCAAAATTATACATTTTAGTCTATCATTGTGCTGGTTCAGAGAAATGGCCAATGCCTGATCTATTTGCCATTGTTTTGCAAGCTACTCACTGGAGTCCAATATGATTCATTGTGTGTCCAAAACAACTCACAACTTTGCTATACTCATGACCAAGTTGATCAAAATAGCTACAATGTTTTGTGAACCCCGTTTTGAACTTCACCCAGCAAGGTATTTGATTGGGTCAAATTGTAAAGGCAACCATCCAGGATTTCCAGCGGCATTCTCACAGTAGCATAGCACAACATAGTTTAAGAGGCTGCTGGGCCCCAAATACGTTTGCCCTTGCAACTCTCCAGTATGTAGGGTTTGGACCTTCAGCCGACTGGACCACAATAATAAATAATAATAATCCAAATGTAATCAATGAATTTGAAGTTTGACTTCTATTTTAGAGGTTGAATGTTGCTCACAATACCCTGTATTTCATAGAGGAGTTGTAGCCAGCCTCTAATGTAGTCACCAGAACAGTTGAGCAGAGCCTCATTCGATATGATGTGTGGTTTGGAAGAATCTACACGGGGATAATAGAGGAGATCGATTGTGCACATCACCGGAGGAATTCAAATCGTCTCTGCGAGGCTGATATTCAGCCGCATCTGTTGCAAAGTTCTGTTCGCATTTTATTACAGTGATGGTTTTCCTCTCTCCCAGAGCACCACATGACCAAAACAAACGAGCCAATCTGCCT